>JACXGI010002158.1:25773-77763 GCA_016801175.1 Esox masquinongy
ATATATATATATATATATATATATATATATATATATATATATATATATATATATATATATATATATATATATATATATATATATATATATATATATATATATATATATATATATATAGCTCTGGAAAAAATTGAGAGACCACTGAACTTTTTCCTTTCCTTTACAAAAAAGTTGAAAAGGAAAGTTTTTAGTGAGGAACAGAAGCGTTCAATTTGCAGTGGTCTCTTAATTTTAGCCCTTCTCTTCCTCACTCAAAACCTTCCTTTTTGACTTTTTTGGAAAGGAAAGAAAAAGGTGCAGTGGCCTCTTAATTTTTTCCGCCGCTATATATATATATATTCTGTATACTGTATATATTTCATTTCATGTTTATCTGATAGTTCTTTTATTTATATAATATTATTATTTTCTTATTTCTTATTTTCCTTTTTTCATGCACTTAGAGATTATTCCTCTTTAATGAAAAGCGCTTTACCAATGCAATAGATAATTATTATTATTAATCGAAAGGATCCAATTGTTTGTTGAGATTTGAAAGAGGAATGAAACATTAATTATATTGCTGCCCTAATTACTATGCAATTAAAACAATAAAAACATATTTGTTACAAACAATACATTATGAAACATTATTTTTTAATTTCTTTACAATTTATGATTGTTCAAACAGATTTAGAACATGGCACAAATCAGTGATTTAGAATCAAGCTGTAAAATGTGAACAATTCTGCAATTGCATGTTTCATAACAACAAAATGTTTCACGTGTTAAAACAGGGGCCCTGGGGAATGAAAGGTCAGAATCCCTTGCGGTACGGATTACTCTGTACTTACAGCATCACACTATTTAGCAATACATTTTGTAATTACATTCCACTTATCAGAATGTTTTTGCATTCTATTTACCAAGAAGCAAGTAAGTTATACAAAGGGAAGTGATGTTGCATTAGTTTGTAGTTACAATGTAACAACCCTTTCAGACAATAATTCAAATTATTGAAATTAAATAGCCACTTTAGACTCAAAGCAATAACTATTACTATCACGCATCCCTTAAATGATCAATTGTCTAGGCACAACAATGCAACATTTATGTCACAGTATAACCTCCCCTTATTCCACTCTGTAGTTAACTTGTACCAAGTATGTGCAGTTAGCAACCACCTTACAGGTGAGTATCACTAGTTGTAGACACAACAATGACTCATTAGCTGAGAAATGGCTGAAAACTGGGGCTGGCCAAAAAAGCAACCACATGACATATGCTTCAAAGTCTGGAATATCTCTCGTTTGCTGTCTTGAATCGCTGCTATTTCCCATGCTGTTAGCTCCCCTATCTGTTGTTTCCTCCCCATTGCAGATGGATTGATGGGGCCTATTTTGTTGAAAGAAGCAACCCGTTTTTATTTTTTTACCAAACTTCCTTGAGGAGCTCAGTAACAGGAAGGAGTGGGCGTGTGCCATTATTGTTGCCGTGGCTGTTTTTATTTACTCCTTTTCAATTATGTGTAGCTCAACCATGATAGACAGCAGACTGACAATGGTGAAACATTTTATCTTTCAAAGAGGTAAAGTTTGGTTGTTTGGCCTTGACGGAAACGTTTGACAGAAAAGTTTGAGTATGAGTATGTGGAGTATGAGCTACTATTCTGGAACAATAGCAGGCAAAACCACAGCACTGATAACAATTAAAACAAAGACACTTTTAAACCTAATTACGTTTAAGACTAAATCGTCTGCAAATAACTTAATTGTTCGCAAGGTGTGGTTCTCTGAAAGGTCTTGTTGTTGCCTGATTCTCTTTTGACATTTTTTGTGTTGTAGTTCTTGGAACTCAAACGCTTTTGCTTTTCAAAGTCAATTCACCTTTTGAAATGGAGACCGTCTCAGTCTACCTCAGGCTGTTGGTTCCAACCGACTTGAAGGTAGGTTCTACATTCAAATCACCAGATGCCTGTGGGCCGTATTTCTCATTAACAGTCAAATGCCTTTATATCAGGAAACACATTTGCACGTTGGACAGATGTTCTATTCATAATGCCTTATGTTGTGGGATTCATCTTTTTTTTTTTAAACACACCTGCAGGGTTTGCAAATTAGATAGCAAACAAACAAGGATGGACTGGAATGACTAAACCAATACAAGTTATTCCATGCACTTATGAAAGATGATGCATCTTTTGAAAAGAGGGAGGAGTACAATAAGAATGATTGGGAGAAGGGTCTTCCTGTTTCCACATGTTAGCCTGGTGAGGGGAGGGGGGGTTCTTGCGTTTCTCTTAAGTGACGAGACTAACTGCAGTGTACTGACTAACTGCAGTGTACAATATTCAATTTAATGGCAGTCATTTCATTGGTGGGGAGGAGCAAGGGATCTAATACAACTATACAGCAATCTAACCCCTCAGCCTACTTGCTGTCAAACCTTCCCATGAAATCAGTATGCTCCTCTGTACCCACCACTGGGTTCCAATCAAGGCTAGGATACACTTCTACAAGACCATGGAGCTTGCCCCCCAGTAGCAAGGGGAACTGCCCCTCCTAACCTTCAAACTATCAGTTAGCTCCTACTCAGCCAAGTCCCTACATCCGTTTCTTATACTTCTGAAGCCTTACCTCTTCAAAGGTTTTCATAAATTAATCTCATGGCCTTGGAAGTTATGGCATCCATAACAATGAAATGATGGAGAAAATGTATTTAAAACAAACAGACTCATAGACTCAATCACACACTCTTTCCTAATTAACCTTAGGCAAGAGTTCAGTTTTCCAAAGCTACGTGAATCAAGTGTCCTGCTTTTTTGAAGTTTAACGCATGAACATTTCTCAAAGACACAGTAAGAAGTCATTTTGTATCAGACTGTCCACTTTAAATAGAAAAGCTCAACCTGTCATGTTCGGCTTCGCAGAGAACAAATCTCACTCTGCACTCACAGGGAAAAAACCTCTGCTCCACTCTATATTATCTTTAAATCATGTCACACATTCTTCATTAGATTTAGGACAGGGCTCTGATTAGCCCCTTTAAGCACATTTACATTTTATTTCATAGCCACTCCAGTGTAGCTTTGGCTATGTGTCGAGTCGTTGACATGCTGAAAGGTGAATTTCCATCCCAGTGCCAGCTTTAATTCAGAGGGCAGCGGGTCTCAAGGACATTTCTGTACATTGTTTCATTCATTTTTCTTTCTATCCTGACACTTAGCCCTGTCTTTTGCCATGAGAAATACCCCCATATCATGATGCTGCCACAGCAGTGCTTTACAGTAGGGATAGTGTTCTTGTGTGAAGTGCCATGTTAAATGTTTACATTTAAGGGATAAAAGTTCAACATTTAAATTTTCAGACCTACAGAATGAAAAAGGGATTCAGAGTGGGCTTTCTTGAGTAACGTCTTACATCTTGCCAACCTACCATACAGACCAGATATGTTGAATGCTTGGGATATTATCGTCAAATGCGTCCTCTGAACAGTTGTGGTCACCAAAGCCTGTAGCTCTTTAAAAGTTGCCATTAGCCTCTTGTTAGCCTCTCTGATCAGTCTTCTACTTGCTCGGTCATCCATTGTGAAGGGATGGCCTGATCAAGGCAAGGGCTCGATGGTGCCATACACCTTCCACTTCTTAATAGTTAATAGTTGACCATGCTGCAAGGGATACTCAAGGTCTTTGAAAGCTTTCACGCTGATCCAGTGGTCTTTGTCTAACCTAAGATTAGGCAAATTAGTCCGCTCACGTATGCACCATACGCTATACAAAGCGACAGACAGGCATCTTTATTATTTATGCGACACTGCAACACCACAGCAACCAGGGAGGCGATTCAAGTTGTGTTGATCATGATTTATTGGTTTGCAAATGTGGTCACTGAGTCAATGGTGGAAGAGACGAGCAGTAGTAGCAAAGCTGATTCAAAATCCCCGAAATGCTAGTCGAGTTGCAATACAAATAAAGTGAATGGATTTTACGAGTTATCGCGGAGATTGACCATGAGATGACTGATTAGACAGATTTGCGTAATCGCGCA
Organism: Esox masquinongy; assembly: GCA_016801175.1. Lineage (NCBI taxonomy): Eukaryota > Metazoa > Chordata > Actinopteri > Esociformes > Esocidae > Esox > Esox masquinongy. The sequence continues at coordinate 29,799 of JACXGI010002158.1, forward strand.
CAAAAAAGAGAATGGTAAGATTTTTTTAGTCGGCCTTTATACCTTTAAGTAGATCACAATTGGGAATAATGTTACTCTAAACTACATTGACTTATTATTGGCACCTTAATGTGTGTGTTTCAGATATGCAAGTACTACAGAATGCGTCGTGTTTCTCCATCCGTTTGGGTACACAAACGGTGGGAAACCGTGGTTTCAACTTTCATCGAGGCCTAGTGGATAAAGAATTTAAGGACACGTTTCTGTACCTGTGCCGTCGATTGCAACCATAACTGGGGTGACATGACATTGCCGTCGTGTACCCATTCAAAAAAGGATAGCCATTGCACTGTGGAAACCTGCAACCAACTCAGTATAGGAGCACTTCTCATTTGGAGTCGGCATTACTACGGTGTGTCACTGTAGACAATTTCTGCAAACGGTGAGATTTAATAAATATTTCAGCAGTGAGCAAGACAGTGTGTGGAAGTTCTTCTGTTTTCACATTTACACAAACACTATACACACGTATTTGGTTCCACAACTATTTATTTATCTGCAAAAATGTAGGCACAAAACACAGAATACTGTAAACCAGCAGCAATCTGGGTAGTATTATTGAACATTTAGATATGGCAGTAACATAAGTAAACTAGCAGCAATTGGTAGTATTATTGAATATTATAGATACATGAGTGTAATATGCTTATGAATAGTGGCATAGCACACTTCAACTACGTAGTGAGAAAATATAGCAAGAAGATAAAGCAATAATATACATAACAGTTTCTTCCGCCTGAGACTCAAAGAATGCCAACTCTCGCCTCCTTATTGCTCTTTACGAGGCTCTCCTCAGCCTGACACTTTCCTCAGTATAGCAGCTGCATATACTGGTCCTGCTGCTCTGTTTATCAATTCCAAGTACGCTAAGAACGTACTTGTGTCCTTGAGAAGAACGGTCTTGCAAGATCGCGAGGACAGAGAACGCGCCTATCTGGATTGAGATACCAACCCATGCATCCTCGATAAAAGAGGTGGATCAAGTACACATCCGGGCATTTTATGCGTTCTTGGTAACTTGCGTTCTTTGGATTGGAACCGTCCTTGGGCCATGAAAGATGACGTCAAATGAGTTCACAAGAACACAAGTACGGACAAAAATGCGTATTGATAAACGGCCCATGGGTTTGTGACTTGTTCAACGAGAACGCATCTGATATCCCAGAAGTCATTTCAAGATGTCAGGAGAGCAGGAAAAACTCCACAACTGTACTAAGTTTTAACTTTTCTTATTTCAGGTAAACGGTACCTGTAAATCAGCATCTGAAAAAAATGTGACGGAAATGGGCATTGTAGTCGCTGAATATTTGCTTATTTTATTTAATAAACGGCTAATTTATAAATTTGCTCCGACTTTTCGATCAGCTAGCTAACGTTATTCACTGCAGTGGAGAGGCTAGTTAACGTTAGCTAAGTTAAGTAATTACTGTACCGGTAGAGAGGGACAGCTTTTTTTAGAATTGCAGTTGATTTTCACTTTCAAAAAAATGTAATATACAAATGTCATATATAATATGATTATGGCTATAGTCTCCATACAACCTTCTGCCGTTCATTTTCACATTCATATTTTATTCAGGGACTACTGAGGAGGTTACAGCCCTCATAGAGTGGAGGAGTATTGCGCAATAGCCAAGTACCTGCGCATCTCAATCCAGATAGGCACGTTCTCTGTCCTCGCGATCTTGCAAGACCATTCTCGCAAGGACGCTTGGCAAGATCGTTCTTCTCAAGGACACAAGTACGTTCTTAGCGTACTTGGAATTGATAAACGGCCACTGTTTTAGGGGTAAAATGCGGTTCCTGGTTCTAGACCCTGGTTCCTGCGGTGGAAACGCAGCGAGTTCCTGTGCCTAGTTCCTGGGTATAGTTCCTGCGTGGAAACGCGGCTATGGTTGAGTGACTGCTTTGCAATTCAAAATCCAACAGAGAGAACCAACAGGAACTGATAAATTTATCCTGAAATCATGTAAATCAACTCAGGTTAACCCAGATGGAGACTTGTTTAATATAATATTTCAGTTTTGTATTTTCACAATTTCACAATAAAAAATAAAATGTAATAATTAAAGAAATCCCAGAATCCCAGAATGTGCTCATTGCTAGTGGGGGAGTAGGCTAATTAAATACAAAATAATATGCCTAATTTAAAGAAATAATGAGCAGACTATACATGCCTCTACATACAGTAAATTATGCTACCAGAGTAAATTGGAAGTGGACAAATGACCGCTTCTCCAAAACATTTCCAACCTGCTCTTCACTCCCTTGCCCTCCATATCCACTCCACTCAAAAACTTGGATTGGTGGCATTCTATCTGCTGTGCTGTTACATCAACACAGTTAAATGTACACATTTTCATTATTATTATTATTTTCATGTGTCAGTAGTAATCCGTTTAGCTTCATAAAACATGACTGAACCTGGGGAATACAGTTTAATAGGCTATGTTCAGTGATCTTAGACAAGGGCCAAAATGTAAACTTCTTGTGCTAACAAGACTAAATACCATTATTTTTTTTTCATTTTCATTACTAACCACCCACACAACACATGCTTTGTTCTTTATACTAGCCACTTCGGGATAATTTAATTGGAATTTTTGAATGATTTTTCATAATTATATTTTTTTCAGACTTTTTATAATGTTGTTACAACAAGATACTAACTCATTATAAGATGATAACTTAGTGTTTTGCAGCGCTTTTTGTTTATTTTTCTGCTTCACACTTTAGGGCTTCCGTAGATACCTCTAGTGAATGGGGCTATTTTAGGGAAAACTCCCTGGGGGAGACTGAGTTGCTTCCTTCAGCTTGATGAAACACTCTGCTTACTTAAGCTGGCAGAGTGAGTGTGTCTTTGCTGAGAAAGGAGAGTGTGTGTGTGTGTGCATGCCCAATGTGCTCCTATGCTCCTGCATGTGTGTGTGTGTGTGTGTGTGTAAGGTGCCCAGGGATGTGGTGGACAACACAATTGCATGGTCATTAATTCAACCTTGGGTACAGAGGGTGCTAACTGTCCTGCAAAAAAAAGTACATTAAGCATATTTACATATGCATTGAATATGGATAATGTACCTGTGATTTACGGTATTCTCTTGTTTCGATAAAATGAACTTTACTGGTAGTGCTACAGTGTCCATAATAGGATAGCCTCAGAATCAGCAGAACTTGCTGACCTAACATGAATACAGCATACTACAAGGGATTTTATAACATGTATTCATTTAATATTTGGGCGGATGCCAGAACAATAATGACATTAAAGGGATAAAAGCTCACAGCACATTAGCTACCCACCAATTAGACACATCCTTCTACTAATAATCAAGGCAAGGACACGATGTGATTCAATAAAGCCTTCTGTTTATTTGTTTGTCTCCCGACAGAGCCGAGAGGTTTTAGCTGCTACTTACTAGTATTTATTTTGTATTAACTACATAAACTATTTAGTAGTATGATGTATACTTTCTGGTACTTACTTTAAATTGATTAATTTGACATTTTTGGCAGTAATAAAAAACATAGAGACAATACTTGTGTCAGTGATATCACAAAAAAATATTTATTACCATTCTGCTTACCTGCCATGCACTTGAAAAATATTTGATAGAGATGGATTGAAAAATTCTCTTTAGTAGTCAGATCTGGGAGTTGAGGCAGTGGGCTGGAAAGGCAAAGTCGAGGGGGCATTGATCCACCAGGGAAATACAAAGACAGTCTGACAAATAGGCCCAGGTTTTTTCGTCAGTACACCACACCTGCTTCTCCAAAGTTTGGTTCCTCCAAAAGAGTCGCTTCTCTGCAGGTAGTGGTGCTCCATTGCTTATAATGTTGTACCTGCCTAGGTGATGCCAAGGCTACCACAAATCAACAGTGGTGAGGGACAACTCCCTCTGCCATTCCTGAGCACTGCTTGCTGATCTCCTTGTCATTCCCGGAAATCATGAGTGCTGCAAAGTTATTTAAACCTAAATAGGCAGCAATTAAGCCGCGTAAGTACACTTTCAGTCCTGCAACTATGTGGGTCAAGAAAACCAGGTGTAAATGATCAAATGATAAGCGTCTAGTCCTGCCCTATCTAAAAACCCATCACTGATGCCTCCCTCCACCCACTGCAGTTTGCCTACAGAGCCAACAGATCAAATGGGCCTCCAGTACGTTCACCAACACCTTGACAACCCTTAAGATATATGCAAGAATACTGTCGGTGGACTTAGGTTAAACATCATCGTTCCGCGTTCAATGTCATCATCACAGAACTATTATAAGACAAACTATCCATCTGTTAGTCAATCGCTGACTTCCTGATCAAATGGACGCGAGGAATAAATATAGGTAAGAACACGTCAGTCAGTGTATTTTATGTAAAATGAATGTTTGTGTTGTTAAGAGGTGTAGTTCATTAGAGACATAAATATAGAAATATTGACTAGCAGTCATGTTGTCGATTTTCAACAGAAGCTTCAACTGTAGCCAGTACATTACAGGAAGAAAATCACCCACGTGTATTGATAATATTTTCAACTGAAAACTAAGCCAGTGATTCGCTAACTACTTGCACAACTGCCGTAATGCATCCTGTGTGCAGGATGTGAGGAATATTTGCTGGTCTATGACATGTTATGAGTAGAGACTTGATGGTGCATTTGGAGCATTTATTCTGTGATCCAGTTCCAGAGAGGCCTGCAACCACTAAGAAACAGCCTGCTAGAACTACCAAATCTTTATGAATAGATGTGCGGTATAAAAACTGCATTGCACAAAGGCATAATGGAAAGGGAACGTCAATTAAGTGTGGCTGCACAGAGGATTGTCAGCGGTACTGTAAATTCTGAATCACGTAGTAACAAACTAAAGAAAAATATGAAGAAACTGTACTATGAAACAAAGATTAATGATGTAAAGAAACATAGTAAAAAGCTCTCGGGGTACCTTAAATGACATTTTGTGCAAAAATGCTGAATCAGGTTTATCCTTCATTGAGCCAGATGGCTCGTTCATAACAAAACCCTTTGATATTGCCAAACACTTTAATGATTTTTTGTTGACAAGATTAGCAAACTGAGACATAACATGCCAACTACAAATGCTGAGCCGTCATATTCATGCAGAACTGACCAAATAATAAAAGACAAGCATTGTAATCCTATAAGAGGTGCAGAAGAGGTGAAAAAAGTATTGCTATCTATCAATGTGGACAAGCCACCTGGTACTGACAACCTGGATGGTAAATTACTGGTGTTGGTAGCGAAAGATAATGCTAGTCCTTTTGGCCACATTTTTTATCTAAGCCCAGGGAGAGTGTCAGCCTCAAGACCTGGAGAGAAGCCAAAGACAGAAAAGCAAAGGACCCTTTAATGCTTCTAAAAAGAGCCCAAGCAACCTGCAGCCAGTGCTCAGCAAACTCTTGGAAAAAAAGAGTGTGACCAAACAATATAATTTTACCCATAACTAATTATCAATAGACTGTCAGCATGCTCAGGCACTCAACAGGCTCAGCGCTGACACAAATGAATGATGATAGGTGAAATATTTGGACAATAGGAATATTGTGGGTGTGTAGTGTTAGAATTCACAGCACCTTTTATATCACTGACCAACCATAACATTTTATTGAAAAAATAATATAGGTGTTATATATTTAGAGTGCCTTCGGAAAGGATTCCAATCCCTTCATGTTTTCCACATTTTGTTGTTATAGACTTCATACATAATTAATGAAATATATTTGTTTTGCCATAAATACACATAATATCCCTGACATAGCGAAAACAGGTTTTTAGAAATGTGTTCCAACAACTGTCTTATGTATTTAAGAATTCAGACCCTTTGCCATGTCACTCCGAATTGAGATGCATTCTTTGCCCTTTGATCATTCTTGAGCCTTCTCTAAAATTTTATTGGAGTTCACCTGTGGACATGATTTACAAAGGCACAACACTTGTCTATATAAAGTCCTACGCTATTAAAAAAATGCTAAAGCATTGAAAGTTACCAGCAGGACTCCATCTTTGTGACAATTTAGAAGAAGTCCAGAACCACCAAGACTCCATTGGAAACTATCCATCCAAACTAAGTAACTATTCAAGGGCCTTGGTCAGGGAGTAGATCAAGAACCAAACATCCATTGTAACAGAGCTTCAGAGATTCTCTGCAAAGAACCTGCCAGAAGGAAAACATTTCTACAGTGCTCCATCAATCAGGCCTTTATTGTAGAGTGGCTAAATGGAAGCCACTCCTGAGTAGAATGCCTATGACTTGGTGCCTGAAGGACTGAGAGAGCATGAGATAAAAGATTATCTGGCGAACAAAACGTACCACTCATCACCTGCCTAACACTATCGCTTGAGTGACGCATTATGGTCGGGGCTGTGGGGATACTCCTTAGTGGCATGGACTGGGAGAGAAGTCCTTGAAGAACCTTATCCAGAGTGCACAGAACATTAGACTGGGGCAAAGATTAGTCTATTCGCACAAAAACAACCCCTAAGCACACAGCCAAGACAACACTGGAATGACTTTGGGACAAGTCTGTTAATACCCTTGAGTGGCCCAACCAAAGGCTGGACTTGAACATCTTTGGGGAGACCTGAATATCACAGTTCAACAACACTCCTCATCCAATATGACAAAGCTTGAGAGTATATACCAGGAAGAATGGAAGAGACTAGGCAAATCCAGGTGTGCAAAGCTGGTAGAACAATACCCGAATCTGTGAAGACTTGAAGCTGTGATTGCTGCCGAAGGCTATTGTACAGAGAACTGAAGAACGGGTAAGAAACATATGTACATGAGAGAATTTTTTTTTTGTGAAAAATCTTTTTGCATTGTCATTATGAGATTTTGTGCAATTTTTATAAAATAAAATCACAAGACAACTAGTTGGACAGGCCTGCTGTGTTGTTGTGTGGTCAGGTGCAGGACATTGGCAAATGGCAGTTGATCCAGAACAGAGGAACAAGTGTGGTATCCAGAACGTGATTGTCAATTACAGTTACAGTATGTCAGCCAGGTTCAGAGTGGAGGAGAAACGGATTGCATCACTGTTGGTCTTAGAGCAGGGTTTAGATGTGTTTACATTCCATGAGGTGTTCTGGACACATTTCAGTACCACACAAGGCATGGTAGTCCCCATCTCCGCAGTCCCCAGTCCCACGCTACACTGAAGTCACTTTTGGTTAAATTGTGTTTGAGCAAAAGAGGGTCACTGAAAAAATTTGCCAATTTGTGCCCCATGTCATCAAACCACTCACTTCTACACATGGAATTGCATTGCTAACTGAGTTATGATAGTGATTCTGCTAATAGGTTATGTACATTTAAACAACATATTACCCAGCCAGCCCAAATAGAGTGGTTTAAAAAATAACTTTGTTAAACGAAAACCTGCAGACCGCATCTTTAGCTGTAGGGTTGATCCAAGCGCTCTGACCTCACAAAAGCAGTCAACCACCCAAGTTAACTGGATGACATTAATTATCTTCTATCTACCTCCTGTTATCTCAAGAATGACACATGTCATTCCAATTGGTCTCATGTAAAAAATTGTGACAAATATATTTGTTAAAGACCATTTCTTTCAATGGCATCGACCAGATGATACAATACTGGGGGTAATGCGTTACAGAACTCAGACTACTTTTTAACAGTAAAGAGTAACGCAATGCATTAGTTATTTAATTTAAGTAATCCCTTACTAGTTACTTTTTCAAATAAATAACGTGCTACTCAATTTCCCTCAGTACAACCAATGTAGCTTTACATAGCGTTTATTTTCTCCAGTAGCAAGTGGCAACAAAACGATGCAAAGATGGCAGCACTTCCTGCTGAAGTTCATGAAGGCTGAGCTGCGCGATTCAGACTTGGGAAGCAGTTTAGTATTTTGACTACGTCATTATTACCCTTGTCTATAACTAATCGTCTATAACTAATCATTGATTATAACTAATCACATTTTGCTGAAATCTTTTGCCTGTTGGACAACCAAAGTTCGATCCTAAATCATCCTCTGTTGAACAGCCAAACTTCATCGCAAATGAACATCTAAATACATGTTCTGTTTCTAAATGTGATTATTCTGAATCATTTCAAAGCAGATTTAGTAATTATAAGTCATGAACCATTAATGGATTATGAACATTACTGCAAATAATTTTCAAATTCCAATCTGCCTAATGTTTTCTTTTTTTAGAAGGTATGTTTATCTGTGTAGAAGGCTACAAATGTTTTTTTTGTTCTTCATTGTTCACTGCAATGGATCTATTTAGTACTGAAGTCTGTACTTATAGGCAGTTGAATAAGCTAGGCCTGAAAATGTGGAAGCGCTTAATTTATTGACTTAAGAGATTCTTGATCAAAGATCTAAACCCAAATATTGTTTCTCATTATGGTATATGATTACTTGAGGTAATAGGATTGGTCACTCTTGCTGTATAACGATCAAAGATTGATAATGTTGTATGCTGGTGAGTGACACTGACTATGCACTATCTGACTATGAAATTATACGATAACCCATTAAGTGTCTTCTAGGCATAAGTGACCAACACATGCGTATAGAATCAAAGCACTTATCTTAAAGTAACTAAGTAACTTAATGCCTTACTTTCTACAGCAAGTAACGGAACTATTTAATTAATGGGAACTGTAACTAGAGGACTAACTGTCATTAGTTACATTTGTGCTCAAAAGTTTGGAGAACCCTTGGAGAATTGGCAATATATTTACCATTTGTAAAGAAAACATGAGTGAGCAGGCAAAACACGTCTTTTATTTCTCATGGGATTCACATTAAACTGCAGGTTATAACAGAATGACACAACCATAAAATAAAACATGGCAACAAAGAAAAAAATGAACTGACCCCTGTTCAAAAGCCTGTATACCCTTAGTTCTTAATAGTGTGTATTGCCCCCTTTAGCATCAATGACAGCGTGTAGTCTTTGGTAATAGTTGTCTATGAGGCCCCAAACTCTTGCAGGTGGTATAGCTGCCCATTCGCATAGGCAAAATGTCTCCAGGTCATGCAAAGTCTTTGGTCGTCTTGCATGAACTGCACGTTTGAGATCTCCCCAGAGTAGCTCGATGATATTAAGGTCAGGAGACTGTGATGGCCACTCCAGAACCTTCACCTTTTTCTGCTGTAACCACTGGAGGGTCAACTTGGCCTTGTGCTTAGGATCATTGTCGTGCTGGAAAGTCCAAGAACATCACATGCGCAGCTTTCGTGTAGAAGAATGCAAATTGTCTGCCAGTATTTTCTGATAACATGCTGTTTTCATCTTGCCATCAATTTTCACAATATTCCCCGTGCCTTTCGAGCTCACACATCCCCAAACCTCAGTGAGCCACCACCATGCTTCACAGTGGGGATGGTATTCTGTTCACTATAGGCTTTGTTGACCCCTCTCCAAACATAGCGATTATGGTTATGACCATAAAGCTCTATTTTGGTCTCGTCACTCCAAATTACAGTGTGCCAAAAGCTGTGAGGCGTGTCAAGGTGTTGTCGGGCATATTGTAACCAGGCTTTTTTGTGGCATTGGCGCAGTAAAGGCTTCTTTCTGGCAAATAGAGCATGCAGCTCATATTTGTTCAAGTATCGTCGTATTGTGCTCCTTGAAACAACCACACCGTCTTTTTCCAGAGCAGCTTGTATTTCTCCTGAGGTTACCTGTGGGGTTTTTTTTGTATCCCGAACAATTCTTCTGGCAGTTTTGGCTGAAATCTTTCTTGGTCTACCTGACCTTGGCTTGGTATCAAGAGATCCTCAAATATTCCACTTCTTAATAAGTGATTGAACAGTACTGACTGGCATTTGCAAGGCTTTGGAAATCTTTTGATATCCTTTTCCATCTTTATAAAGTTCCATTACCTTGTTATGCAGGTCTTTTGACAGTTCTTTTCTGCTCCCCATGGCTCAGTATCTAGCCTGATCAGTGCATCCACGTGAGAGATAACAAACTCACTGACTATTTATACACAGACACTAATTGCAATTTAAAAAGCCACAGGTGTGGGAAATTCACCTTTAATTGCCATTTTCACCTGTTTGTATCACCTTGTGTGTCTGTAACAAGGCCAAACATTCAAGGATATGTAAACTTTTGGAAATCACCAGGGCCATTTGGGTGATTTCTGTTATCATTATGATTTAAAAAGGAACCAAACAACTATGTGATAATAAATGGCTTCATATGATCACTATCCTTAAATAAAAGACAGTTATTTTTTGCATGATCAGTCATATTTTCAAAATCAATTCCAACATTTCACAATTTCTGCCAGGGTATGCACACTTATGAGCACAACTGTACTTTAAAAAGTTTAATGTTCCCCAACACTGCTGATGAAACAGATGCAGAAAACAACAACTAAATACAATTTTTTGTTAATTTTGGTTGGTCTATAACGAGACGGGACAAAATTATTTCTGTGACTAAACTCTTGGCTAACGTTACTGGAAATTAGATTTTTGTAAAGGGATAGAGGGCATTTCAGTGTGATCAGCTCCTTTGCTATTATCCAATTATACAAAAAGCACGCAAATCCATGGAATTACTGTAGGTGCATGACTACAAATGCTGTTTTGTTTTATCCTCAATCAGAAGCAGTGCTACAGTGAAGCCTACACCGTTGGCCCGTCCTCATGGTTCTGTCTGGTAATATGTAGCCTTCTCTCATTCAGCAACTCTTCTGTCAAATTCTGCGCAAGCAAATCAAGCCTGGTGTTGGGATGAGATTAGAGGATGACTGTCAGAACACGAGTCGTTAAGTGACATTGTATTGTTGGCTTATGTAAGCAAACTAGGCAGGATGATGCTTTTTGGCATTAAAACGTCTTTCCCGTACGCTCATGGGCTACTCACCTGTGGCTGGTAAGATTAACATTTTTGCCTGCTATTAGCTAACTATACTTGCATTACTATAACTATACTGGCATTGGGTGTTTTATTCCCTTAAGTCAGTGATTTTTGTTAACTATAGGCCAATCAGGCAATAATTCACAGTTCTCTTGAAAATGACTAAGACTATGATAAAAAAAGGGTACCAAAATAAACAATGGTGTAAGGATGTCCCAAGCCTTTTGGTTGGGGCACACAGTTTTAGTTTATGCCATTGTACACGTTTTCCCAAGGTGCACGGAGACTTTTTCAAGTAATCATTCACATTTTGAGCAGATCCGTTTGTCTGCATTCTTATAACACATTACATGCAATTTTTGCCATTTTGCCATAGGGTAGATGAAGAACTGACAGAAAGTTTCCTCAAACTCCATAGAGCTTGCCACGGGGTGGAGTGTAACGACACAGTTTTCAGCTAATTTCTGGGGTGTGTCTTTGTATGTGCTTGTCACCACAAAAACCGACAGCTGCCTCTCATTAATATTAACCGGCTCCTGTGACAGGTCGCCCCTGGTGGCAGGCGGTGGACCCCCATGGACTCCCAGGAGCCTTGTGCCCTCTTTACCTCGTCAAGCGCTAACATCACTTATTCATCCAACACCTGCCCCCCATTGGTAACAGGGGAGCCTGCAGCTTACGGCTGGCTTTCTACTTGGCTAAATTGCTTCCTTGTGTTTTATTTTATCCCCATCCTCTTCAATGATCCATGGCTCCCTTCGCTTCTGCATACGCATGCAAAGTGGAAAGAGAGCACGGTGCACAAACGGCCAATTTGTAAATCAGTCAGGCTAATGTTAAGCTTTAAATGCAGACCCTTTGCTCAAGCTCTTGGGCGATGTGATCTTCAACCACTGTTGATGTATGCTACTCCTGTCCTCAACACTGCACACGAGCAGTTGAGGCCCACCAAATGTACTATGTGTATGATCAGTATCAGATTCACCTTATTACCCAAATGGATTTGAGGACAAACACATCACTATGGCCTAAATGTTGCTGCTGCCAGCTACAGACACATTTTATTTTAGGAATTATTTTGCCAAACTGAAAGAACTTGGGAAGAATGAACAACACGCAGAAACTGGAAGAATGAACAACAAGAAAGAATAGAGCTGTCAAGAGTAATGGATCCTTGAATAGTATGTTCTGCTTTATTAGTTATACTTAATAGCTTTGAAAGAGTTGTGAGGGATGCAGAAGCCCTCGTTTTTAAAATCCATTATTTACCGCAAATGTTTTTTTGTGATCAAGTAATGTCATCTGACAATTGAATTTTGTACAGACCGAGCCCATTTTGCGCTTTTGGGAAGGAATCTCATATGATTGTATTTGAATAAATGATTAGTGGCAGGATGAGCGCAGGAAAGGAAGAGAAGCGCACACAATGCCAGCACATACAGGAAGAATCATATGGCAAAAACGTACAGATTTTTATTGGCTGAGACCGTGACATTGTTCATTGTCATCAAATGCATTCTCTCTTCCATTGTGCTTCCAAACCACATCAATCATGTTTGTTTTTCTTTGAATAGGAAGTTATGCTTTTCGTAGAATTTACATTTCAGCCATGTACCAAAAGAAATGTTTTAGACCAATATAAACATACTGCAAAAGACTGTGTTAATATATATTAGAAATGTTGTATCGGTTAACAAGCAGTATATCCAGGTATTAGCTGTTTTGAGTTAAATAAAGGGATAGAAACATAGAAAAAAATCTTTAGTTAATACTGTCAGACCATTCAGATCATATGCATCTATTGATCAATTGATTGATTGATGGGGTGCTGTACTCACGTTGGATATCAATGGTGACAGTGGCATCTTTCCCATTTGGCACTGCCTTATTGGAGGCCCGACAGGTGATACGTTGTCCTGTCTCGATGTTGGAGGCAGAGAGGTAGAGTGTGCTGACTGTGCTCTCCCTTCTCCCATCCCGCAACAATGTCTAAGAAATCAATGGAAGGCCAGAGATTATCACTAGATACTACCTTTACATGATTTCCTATTTACATTACATTTAGGTTGTGTTCATTTAACATTCTTATCCTGAGCAAATAGAGTACCTAAGATAACTATAACCACATTTTACAGCCATTGTAAGATAACCACACATCACAGCTATTGCAATATAACCACATATCACAGCCACTGCAAGATACAAGCTAACTAACATATTTGTAATTATAATTAAGAGGTACGCAGTGGTCTCATGCCATCGCGGACTTGACTGTGGACGATCGTACATCACTAGCAGATATAGACATTTTAGTAATTTTATGCTTTATAAACATCTCCAATGCATTGGATATTTAAAAATAAATGACCAAAGCCAAACATTGTAGATTAGACAGTTCGTTTAATAAGGGTAAATGCACTACAGGTGATGACTACAGGCATATTTAACAGGGAATTGATAGACATTAACAAAGGGCAAACAATTCACCAAACCATATTATCAAATAATAAACACGTGCACCCAACTGATTGTCAGGAGAGAGAGAATTCTGAAGAGAAACATGCTGTTCATCTTAGTAACACTCCACCTCTTCTTAAATCAGCATTTTAATGTTGTATTATAGTTTACTCAGTACTCATTATCTTTAGATATACATTTATGCTCAAAAGTTTGCATACCCTTGGAGAATTGATAATATATGTACCATTTGTGAAGAAAACATGAGTGAGCAGGCAAAACACATGTCTTTTATTTCTTATGGGATTCACATTCAACTGTAGGTCAAAACAGAATGGCACAATCATAAAACAAAACATGTCAACAAAGAAAAAAATGTTCAAAAGTCTGTATACCCTTAGTTCTTACTACTGTGTATTGCCCCCTTTAGCATCAATGACAGCGTGCAGTCTTTTGTGATAGCTGTCTGTGAGGCCCCAAATTCTTGTTGTAGGTGGTATAGCTGCCCATTCGTCTTTGCAAAATGCCTCCAGGTCATGCAAAGTCTTTGGTCGTCTTGCATGAACCGCACGTTTGAGATCTCCCCAGAGTCGATCGATGATATTAAGGTTGGGAGACTGTGATGGCCACTCCAGAACCTTCACCTTTTTCTGCTGTAACCATTGGAGGGTCAACTTGGCCTTATGCTTAGGGTCATTGTCGTGCTGGAAAGTCCAAGAGTGTCCCATGCGCAGCTTTCGTGCAGGAGAATGCAAATTGTCTGGCAGTATTTTCTGATAACATGCTGTAATCATCTTGCCATCAATTTTCACAAGATTCCCCGTGCCTTTCGAGCTCACACATTCCCAAACATCAGTGAGCCACCACCATGCTTCACAGTCGCGATGGTTTTCTGTTCACTATAAGCCTTGTTGACCCCTCTCCAAACATAGCGCTTATGGATATGACCATAAAGCTCTATTTTGGTCTCGTCACTCCAAATTACAGTGTGCCAAAAGCTGTGAGGCGTGTCAAGGTGTTGTCGGGCATATTGTAACCGGGCTTTTTTGTGGCATTGGCGCAGTAAAGGCTTCTTTCTGGCAAATCAACCATGCAGCTCATTGTTGTTCAAGTATCGTTGTATTGTGCTCCTTGAAACAACCACTCCGTCTTTTTCCAGAGCAGCCTGTATTTCTCTTGAGGTTACCTGTGGGTTTTTCTTTGTATCCTGAACAATTCTTCTGGCAGTTTTGGCTGAAATCTTTCTTGGTCTACCTGACCTTGGCTTGGTATCAAGAGATCCCCGAATTTTCCACTTCTTAATAAATTATTGAACAGTACTGACTGGCATTTGTAAGGCTTTTGATATCTTTTGATATCCTTTTCCATCTTTATAAAGTTCCATTACCTTGTTACGCAGGTCTTTTGAGAGTTCTTTTCTGCTCCCCATGGCTCAATATCTAGCCTGCTCAGTGCATCCTTGTGAGAGATAACAAACTCATTGACTATTTATACACAGACACTAATTGCAATTTAAAAAGCCACAGGTGTGGGAAATTCACCTTTAATTGCCATTTTCACCTGTGTGTGTCATCTTGTGTTTCTGTAACAAGGCCAAACATTCAAGGGTATGTAAACTTTTGATCAGGGCCATTTGGGTGATTTCTGTTATCATTATGATTTAAAAAGGAGCCAAACAACTAAGTGATAATAAATGGCTTCATATGATCACTATCCTAAAATAAAAGACAGTTTTTTTTTTGCATGATCAGTCATATTTTCAAAATCAATGCCAACATTTCACAATTTCTGCCAGGGTGTGCAAACTTATGAGCACAACTTGTAGCTCTACTGAATACTCTCCCAAACGTGTCAGGTCCATGGAAGTAGCCATTTATGGGGAAAATGCTAATAAAAAACCCCCCAGCTTGAGCTGAAAACAGATAGGATGAACATATTCCAAAATGACATCAGTGGTGAGGGAGTTCCAGAACTTCCATTTTAAATAAAACAGGGATGATCCATACTGTCCTAGATGTAGCCTCAGGGGGTAATACAAATGAAGACAACATGGCCTTCTTACATTTCCTTCTTGTCACCAGCAGCATCTGCTGGCTAGAGTTAATGTGCTCAATGATGCACATCTTGGTTTCAACTAGCATTAACACAGACAGGAAGATGATACCACGTTGAGTCATGCCTCATACCACACAGCTTGCTGCAAACAGTACGTAAGTAATCACTGTACATTACAGACTGATTTCTGATCAAATCAGTTGACTGTCTATCTCCATTGTCTCCCGTCAGATGCTGTTATATTTTTTAAAATCCCTTGTTGGCTTAAAATAGGCACAGTGATGAAGAGGAAATGAAATATAAGCTATAAAAGCTAAAATATATTTTTGGATTGATATCATTTATCAGAATCCAGCAACCAATATTCTAAACTTTTGGATGAAGTCTACCACAGCGCACCTTGGTTCATAACAGGTGACAGGTTTAATACACATCACTGCATCCTGTATCAGAAGGCTGCCTGGACCTCACTAAAGGTCTGTAGATCATGTTATTTCTTTTTTAGTTTAAAAAGCTCTGCTGCACAAGCTTCCGACATAACTGAGGCACCAAACCCATTTGGAGGGACATGCTTCTAGTCTCAACCAATCTAGTTAGTTCCCTGTTACAAACGAGGTATTAGGAACACTGTTTACCACATCCTTTGAATCAAATTGTATGAAAGACTTGTATTACTTTCATGCAACGGCGTAGGTTTGGATTGTATATTGGGGGGGCCAGTGTCTATGGATCCCAGGATTTTCACTCTTTTCCAGGGGGGTCACATTGACCTGTCTGTAATATTGGGGGGTCATGACCCCCCCACCCCTCCTAATTCTACACACTTGATTTCATGTAAATCATTTACATGCCAATCATTTAATTTTCATTGTTGGTTGCATTTTTCTGATGTTCATATTTTTTTGTTTGTCATTTGAACTTTGCGTGATTGTGTAGTGTTGTGGGAGAATACAGGAAGCGGACATTCTGTAAGTGGCTGGGCTCTGGAGGTCGCGTCATAGTAGATTATCCAAGTACAAGCTGTCTGGACCTATTGCATTGTACTCTGGGTTTTGGGAAAGGAAAGAGAGTGCTTAACTTCCAAGAGGCACACAGGAGATATTTTACGTGGGGAAAAGACATAATTGGCCATACCTATTAGTTAGTGCAGGCCACGTTCACCCAAATGCAACTCGGACATGTACCAGACATTTAACACAGATTGAGGAACTTCCAAAATGACCTACCAACAAACACATTTATGGGAAGTAAAATGAAGTTATAAAATGTCCGAGTGTTAAGGGAAAGGATATGGGAATGGAATGAGGAAATCCTAGCAACTATATCTGGATATCAGTGGAATATAGATTAAACAAATAGATATTTGAACACAATTTCATCTGAAAATGTTTAAATTCCTTTGAATTTGCACTCGCAGTACTATCCTCCACCCTAAACCAGCCTGGACTAGCTAATATTATTCCAGTCTTGTATGGTAAGGGAATGGGAGGAGACAAGTCAGGTCATTGTTTAAAATGTTGTCTTGTAAATGTTAGAAGCAGGATTTAACACAGTGCAGCTTTAAATATATAGGTACACATAGATAAATCAAATACCAAATATGCAACAAACTTAAAAGCTCTGCTACAGAACTAAGTTGCTTCTGCTGTTTCTTGTTGTTGGTATTATCAGTGTAAAACTTTGAACGCTGACATGGCTTCCTCATATTGTTTATTTGTTTTGAAGTGTTCATTAAACATTGTTGATTTTTCTATTTTGCCCTTAAGGCACGTTTCAAAATGAAGCTGGTCTCAGTGGTTCTTCTCTGATTAAGAAAACATTAACAAAAATGTATTCAACATGAATGTGCTAAGTCAAGGCGTGATCTGATTATAAGTATGTTTTTCCAAAACCTACATCATCATTCCATGAAGATGAAAACATATGTACAGCATTGGTTCTGCCTCTAATAATAATTAATCTTTATGCAGGCCCTTTACACTGATCCTAAAATCTATAGTAATACTAAGAACAGTGTAGCATTTATTAACCCTCTAGATCTCCATACAGTTCTAGAATATTCATTATTCTTGAGATTTGAGACATTTGGTGTCTGATTCATCCTGACAATCTGCCATGGTGAAAAGCGCTGAACCGGCGATGTAGGTGCTAAGTACATACACAGTTGTTACTGTACATGGCGGCCTGTAAAAATCAATTTACATAATGTCACATGTACATCGTGCCATGCTAGTGATGCAAAGTGGGTATGTTTGGAATATTAATCGGGAAGGAGGGTGCTGATATAATAATAAACATGTCTAAGTGGCTTTCCTGTGTCTAATTCATGGGCTTACAATGAGTGAAGTGAGCTCTCTCTCTCCGGTGGCTTTGTGTGGGTTAGGCTCTACCCAGAACAAGCAAGTCTACACTGGTGAGAATATTATGGGTCCGCTGCTTTAAACGGGTCTCTCACTTTCTCAGTTTCCTACCTAGGGCTGACAAAATGAACAAATTGCCCAAGAACACATCCATAATGTAGTGTTGAAATGGTTTCTCTTTTTTTCATCATGTTTAAAGCGACGCAAGTGCTCCATCTTGCCTTGTGGATCAAATTAAAAATCTCAGCTGTCATTAAATTGACAGAGCGAGGCCTTTTTCAGGACAGCTGTGGAGGGAGGAGAGGAATAGTGGAGACAGGATCAGAGAGGAAGATCGGAAGAGGGGAATGGATAGCACTTATTTGAGGTGAACTTAATTTCAGTATGTGTGTGCACTTTTTAATCAATTTTTGCAAAATAAAAACCTAAATAAATGTATTGTACACACACGTGTTTGTCTTTTTAAAACCTAACCCATACCAAGAAATGAATGTTCCGTACTCCTTAGCCCTACACCTAGAGACGGTTTCACAGACATGGATTAAGCCTAGTCTTGGACTAAAAAATCTAGTTCAATACAAAAATCCATTGAGCTAGTTTTTTAAATCCTAGACAAGGCTTAATCTGTGTCTGCGGAATCGGACCCTAATGTTTAACCTCATTTTTAATCGTTAATCCAAACATAACCTTAAACTGAAAAACATTTTTAACCTCAACGACTGTCATGCCAGAAATTAACCAAGCCCTAACGCTTAACACTAACTGGCAATTCCTTAACCTAAAATTAAACCCAATTTGACAAAATGTGCAATTAGGTTATTCCAGGTCCCCACATGTATACAGAGTCGGGTCTAAAGAACCCAACTCTGCATTAATATTTGAAGTGGGTGCTTGGCCCATCCATACCTTAGAGTACATGGCACCATTCAGGACCTGCCCGTTGCGGATCCAGATGATGGAGGCGGCAGGCTTGGCGTTGTCGGCATGGCATGTCAGGTTAAGGGGGTCGCCAGCCCTAAGGCTTACCACGGGGGCCCCCACAATCACAGGGTCATCTGGGGGAACTGTGGGAGACCATTAAGATGGATTTAGATCATTTGCCTTGCATTCAGCAAAAAAGTTGTACAAAGTTTCACCTCATGTAATGCCTGATTTACTTCAACAAATATACATGTCTGTATGGTTCAAATATCTCGAGAGATGGCAAAACTGGGACTATTTCAGGATTGTTCACATAAGTATGCAGGGAGGCTACAGATAATACATGTGAACATGTATTATGTGAACATGAAAAACATGGTTAAAACTATCATTTTGTAATCATTAATGGTCAGTTCTTGAATCCATAAAAAAAAAATCTAAACGTGTTTTTGCAACCCATTCAACAGCTTTTTATCAGAACATAGACATTGTTAGGTTGCTTCTTCTTAGGTGCATGCTCATTTAGAAAAACATATACATGAGGGAACCCACTGAAAAGAGTTTTGGGTTACAGGTAGAACCCATTTGATTCCAGGTAAAATCCTTTACACAGAGAGTTCTACCCAGCATGGGTTCCACATAGAATTCTAGCTAAAAAACAAAATGCTCATATCTCGAACCATTCGGGTTCTACCTGAAACTTATTCGTTTTTCAAAGGGATGCCACACAGTTGCGTGTAGATCCCATACATTGTCATTCTGGCCCTGCATTGTGTGGTCTCTCACTCTTCTTACCACAGGTAAAAGAAATTAGAAAGAAAAAAAGAAACCAGAAAGGAGGAGTAACAAGCTAGGGAAAGCTTGGCCAAATCCATGCTTGTGAATGGCACTGATTACATTCTTGTGTGAAACCAGCTCTGATCACCCCAGATTTTTATTCAAACTCTAGTGAATTATTGATTGAGCACTCAGCTCATTAGAGAGCAGATCTGGGGCAAGCCTAAATCAAAGGCAACATACAGCTGGCACATCCTGAGTGCTCAGAAGGAAAAGAGAGAGAGAGTAACATATGCCAATGCACTTTTACTCACACCTTAAAATGCTCAATATGCACTTAATATGTGATATTACGTGAAACAGATACATTTACAGTAGATCATCAACACCACCTCAATTGCTTACTCAATACATTGGACACCAATGCAGCCACCTTCCACTACCACTGCCTTTGCCGTCATCACTTCATTAGCGACAATGCATTTTTCTCCCCTCCCAGTGGTGATTCAGACGAGAGGTGTAGCTTGCTAGCTCACCATATGCAGACAAATGCCGTATCAGGCACGGCAGCAGCAGCAGGAGAGTTAAAGAGAAAGAGAGTGTGATGGAGATGGAGTTTGAGAGAGCTAGCTGACTTCATTAGGGCCTGACTTGGCCCCTTTGCTCATTATTCATCCCTCACAGCTGGGAGAGGGCTGATTAGAGCCTTGGCAAGCGCTTTCACCTTTGTCGGCCATCTTTGTTTAGCACAGTTACACTGACACTCATAGGGCTAGAGCACACTTCTGACTTATAGGGGGCCAGATGAAGAGGGGGAGGAAGAATGGAATTCTCCAAAGTGAAAAAGAGCTGTCTGCCTGTTGTGAGAGCGACTGTGCTGCAGCCAAACCACTTCTGTTTTTATCTCCTGCAATTTGGTCCATACGGATGACAGTTCCACAATGAGCAATACAATTCCACAGTGGCAGAGTGCTTATGAGCAATGTTTTTTTCCCGTCCTCATATCTCCTTGCACATTGACAGCCCTGCTCAGTTTTGGTCAGTGTTTGTGGAGGAGGGATATTGTGATTTATCTGATAGTGTTACATATCTATAACTGATCAAGTTGCCCTCCAGTTTGAGGAATCGTGGAGCTGTGAAAGCCTGAATGGTTGTTTGTCTAACCTTCCATAAAAAAACAAGGCAATATCTGTGAACTTATTTTCTGAGAGATTTAAAGAGAGAGATGGAGCATCAGAGGGTGAAGAATGTAGAACCCAATACACAGGGGATGGAAAGGCCAAAACAAGATATTATTGGACGCATTACAAAGTCAGTCAACTGTTGAACCTTGATGTAATTCATCAAAAGAATATCAAAGGCAACTTTCAAAGAGAAAATAACGAATACTGTTAAATAACCTTCTGAATAATAACATTACAGGCTACAACAACCTTCACCTTGACAAAAATCTGCACAATAACTTTTTATTGTCTTTTATCTAAAGGCAAAGCACATATGAAAAGTGAAATACCCCATACAGTGAAACACCCCTCAAAGGTTGAATGTACACAGTGACAGCAAATGGTTGATTTGGGATTTAAAGCTTTTCATGAAGGTGCTACCAGTGAAGACTAACATACAGTAACAGTCAAAAGTACGGACACACCTACTCAAGGCTCAAGATTCAAGGGTATTTCTTTATTTTTATTATTTTCCACATCGTAGAATAATAGTGAAGACCTATGGCAATGTTTTTAAACAAAAATGTGTTTTATAAACAAAATGCATTTATTTTTTACATTCTTCAAAGTCGCAACCCTTTGTGTTGATGACCGCTTTGCACACTTTTAACTTACATTATGAATAAATCACACACAGGGTTATTTTGAGACCATCCATTCACCCACTTTGCGTCTCAGAAAGACACAGCGGTTAGAGCCAGAAATCTCAAATTTGGACACATCAGACCAAAGGACATATTTCCACTGGTCTAATGTCAAGTTCTGAAGTTTCTTGGCCCAAGCAATTCTCTTCTTATTATTGTTGCTCTTCAATAGTGGTTTCTTTGCAGCAATTTGACCATAAAGGCCAGATTCACGCAGTCTCCTCTGAACAGTGTATGTTGAGATGTGTCTGTTACTTAAACTCTGTAAATCATTTATTTTGGCTGCAATCTGAAGTGCAGTTAATTGACAGTTTCTGAAACTAGTAACTAATGAACTTATCTTATGTAGCAGAGGTTACTCTGGGTTTTCCATTCCTAGGTCTTCCAACAAAACTGATCAGCCAAAACTCATTAAGAAGATAAATTCCACAAATGTACTTTTAACAAGGCACATCTGTTAAATGAAATGCATTCCAGGTGACTACTTTGTGAAGCTGGTTGAGAGAATGCAAAGTGTGGCCAATGCTGTCATCAAGGCAAAGGTTGGCTACTACAATATGAATCCACAATATAAATGTATTTTGTTCTGTTTCCCACATTTTTGGTTTCTACATGATTCCACATTATTTTCACTGAACTTATTAACTTACTTCATAGTTTTGATGTCTTGATTATTATTCTACATTCCACTTTCTTTATTTTTACTAGAAAACCTGTGAATCAGTTGGTGTCCAAACTTTTGATGGGTATTGTATATCTTCAAAATGATACGCTACTCTAAAATCAATTCCTGATGAGGTAATCCCCTCACTGATCTTGCTATCCTGCATTTCCATGCAAAATTTGCAAACTGTATCTTTCTGCCGAACTAGATTTGTTTTTTGTTATTGACATGATAGCGTCTTTGATCCCCTGTGCTCCCTTCCATGTTTGAAGAAAAATAATCTTTAGGTGTTTTTATTTCTTCCCCATTGACTAATGAGAACAGCGAGAAGCCAATAATGTCAGGCTGGCAAGCTGCATTTGGTTTGCTTTCAGTATTTGATTGTGTCCCAAATGCCACCCTGCTCCCTATTTTCTGCATTACTTTAGACAAGGGCACATAGGGTAGTGCACTGTATGGCGACTAGGGTGTCATTTGAGACGTAGCCAGGATGCTGTGAATAATTCATGGAGCTCCTTTCTGCTCTGACTAGTGCAATACAGGGGGACCATTTTCAATATCTCTCGCTCTGTGATGCTAAATCAAGACACACTACAGCTGTCACTGGCACAACATATCACAAACACAAACATTTACATTATTATCTGAGCACTTAACAAGCCGCTACTGTTAGCCATCTGTCCTTGCCTGCCTCGCTTTACATGTTGTTGGATTCCTTGTCTTAGGCTACGTAAAAAATTAGTTCGCTAAATTGGGTACAGGCTGCAATTTAGGACACCAACCAAAATTCGGGATAAGCTGGCATCTAGAGACACCAACCACAAACACTGGAGGTGTGAACCAGCTTGGGAACACTGCATTACAATCCTGACCAACACAGTGACTTCACCCTCTAAGGTACTTGTGTTGTGTTAACAAGTTGTCCGTGATGTCAAAGCAGAGGGCACAGGCTGGCTTTCTTTCATTAGGACAGCAGAAGAGCTAATACACCGTGACTCACTCAATGGGCCTAATTCACAACATCAGCTGTGATGTTTGGCCTCCGAAGCCCATAGAGAGAGAGAGAGAGAAAGAGTGGGGGAGTGACAGGGAGAGAAAGAAGGGGGGGTGAACGGGATAGAGAAATGGGGGCATCCTCTTCAGTAACCCCACAGAGGCCCAACCTTATCATCATTACCGCCATGTTTGTGAATATAGCATGGCCTAATGGTTCCAAATTGACGATTTAACATGGCGAGTCAATAGATTTCTCATGAGCTGGCCAGCACAGAGGCGGACTAATCACCCCCTGCTTTAATTACTGTCGCTGGACACTGGAAGCCCCTCTCTCTCTCCTCTCTCTTTTTCTCTATGGCTTGGTTCTTTGTCACTGAATTACATTTTCTTTCTCTCCACTTGATTCACTGACCCCTTGGGAAAGACCAAAGTCATTCAGTTCTGTAGATGGGGAAAAAGGGGGAAAAAAGTCTGGAAAATAGAGCAATTTCATTTTAGAAAAAAAATGACGAGAAGTGGTGGCTTGGGGAAATTGTGACCCATTTTCAAATGTACCTGGATCTTGTTCTGAGATCTTAAGATGGACGTCTCGCAGGATATGGTGACCAGGACAGAGTAATCACTTTCACGGCAGGTTCACTGGCAATGCCACGTTAGTGCCTTTGCCATCGTCCTCTCACTCTCCAGACTTTTAGATGGATGATTTAATCAATCTGCTTCTTCATGTCAGCTGTTTGCATGCCCTTAGCACACGCATTTAGAACTGTCAGCGTATCCTTCTTGAAAGTCTGCACACAGAATATGCTTCTTCCATGCTGTTCACACAACCAAACCTTAAGATGAAAAACTTTTCATTGGTTTGTTGGTAGGTTGGTTTCATTTTTCTACTAGCCTAGCGTTGCTCCCTCTAAAATACCCTGACAAGCCCATTTTGTCAGTGTTTATTCATGCCACCATAGGGTTTAGCTAACATTTCCTGACCAAGGACAGCTGAAACCAGCCCACAAAGACAGAGAAATGGCTCAAATTGTTTAATCTGCAGCAAGAAAGGACACACATTACCATAGGTGTCTCGACAATAAAAATCAGAAAAATGTGTTTATCTTGTTCTTTGGATTTCACCTTGTGTTATTAGAGCATTATTTAAATTGTCATAATGGAAACAACTATCGGATGAAGGAGCTGCAACTCCTTTTGCCATAATTTCCTAATGTGTTTGGGCCAGTTGCCTTTCATTGTTTTGAATGGTCATTGTCACTGCGCTCTGTGCCAGCTGACTGCAGCAGGCTCTTAACCAGATCCACCCCTATGGCGCTAACACTGACTACACACCTCACTCACTCATCCAGTTAACAGCTGCTTCACTGTCTGATAGTCAGTAGCAGCAGAAGGCCTCACTGACAGCACTAAATGTGGTGATGAGCTGCAATTTCGTAGTTGCCCAAAAAATCTGCCTGCATAATTGTTTCGAATAAAGTAGCAAATCTGTGGGAAAAAAGCAGACATGGCAACCCTGAGTGCAGCCCGTCACCCACTATGACAGGGCCCACGCTGTAGTCTTGGCAGCCGGACCTTGATTGCTGAAGTAAGCAGTCTGGCTCAAGTGACTACCCACACTGAGGCATTCTGTCCAGAATGGAATTACAATTACTTTGCAGGAAAAAAATAAATCAATTGAAATCTAATTTAACAAGTAAGTACCAAGCCTCCAACACGCAAACACACAGGACTGCAGTACATTTGGACAGTGTATTTCTGTCGGTTTGCGTCACATTTGAGGCAGGGGGATACGCCAGAGTTTGCCTGTCACACTGTCACACCTTGCCGTAGTAAATGTTCCCACTCCAAATCGAAGAGATGCCAGTTAAGTTAATTAAACTGTGCATAATTTAAATGGGAATGTAACCAGTCCCAGAGCCAGAGATAAGGAACAATTTGTTTTACTGCTCTGACTAGAGACCCCAGAGGGGCAGTGTCAACTGAAGCACAGCCGAGATGAGAATGGAAGAGAATGAAGACATCCACTCAGTCTCTCATGTAGGTAAGGATTTGTTTTGCCAAATACAAAGCAGGAAAAGAAGACAGAGAGACATGTGGCCATGCCCCCCCCCCACCTGTTAATCCATGACAGCAATTATCAAGTTGTTACTTCTAATGACATTTCCAAGTTGGCAACTGCCATTAGCCAAGTTTTAATTAGGAGGATTGGTCTGGTGTGGATTGATTTAAACCTAATCAAAATCTACTATTGTATTGTATTAATGTGCAATGGAAAAAAAGACCCTTCATGATAGGTAGGGCCCATTTTATTCCAGTGTCTAGCTCCTTTTAATAAACTCCTTATGAATTAACAAGGGGCATTAGTAAGGGTGTGTCCAGATCTTTCTTCACTTTGTGCCTGGCTTGTCTTTGACCTTTGTTGATTATTGCCCCTGTCTAGATAGCATCATAAACATTTTTATTTTGTATCAAAAGCAATATGTAATCAAAAGCCCCTCAATATGTAGACCAATGTCATGACTCTAGGACCAATCACATTCTCTTAAAATAGCATCTGAGCTTTCTAAATTGTATGTTTGTTAATTGTAAAAACAAACAGTTATCTTTTGGAGTTAAGAGTTTTTCATCAGACAGTAACGTTCTGATGTTTTTATCCACTGCAGAGTTATTTGTACTATACAATGTATTAAGGCTTTATACAGAGAAAAAATGCCTTTCATGGGGGGTGTAACAAGATCTCTTCCCCACAATGATCTAGATTCTGCCTGACAGCCAACAGGCAACCACCTGGTCGTCTGTTGTCTCAATATCTTATCACTCGCCTATGAAAAACAAACTGACATTTCTATTTTCTTCAAAGCATCTGACTGTTTTAAAGCTTGTTCACGAAAACCAAACTGACATTTACATTTGCTCCTGAGGAGTAAGTATTTTTATGAATACTTACTCCTCAGATGACCCACTGGTCATCCACTGGTCATCTGAACGTTTGACTATATCAATTAACGATTTGGCCATAAAAGGCTGTGAACCAGCAAAGCCAAAAGAAGATTGGCCTGGTTAGGTTTGGTTAGGCTTTTGCCATTCTATAGAGATTCTCCCAGCCACTTGTGCTTCAACAATTTATTGCTTGCACTTTTGTTTTAAATGCTTATGTAACGGCCCTCTCTCCCCGTCTACCTCTATCTCTGTGTGCGTCTTTGTCGTTTGCAGATTGGTGGCAGGTGGAGCTGAGGTTGGGCACCTGGGTTTGGGACTGACTAAAAGATCACATTTCCATGGTGTGATCTTTTAGTGTCCATTCCTAGCTCTGTCTCTCTCCATTAGCACCAATTTGTTTTTTGATCTGTTCAGTTACGTTTTCTGATGAAAGCGCACTCCTCAACACTTACACATTTTACACTCATCCATAAACCTCAATGTAAAATAAATGTAAAATAAATGCGATTGAGCAATTAATTGATTGAATGACATAGGGCCTGACTCCTTTTAGATGATTTGTAACAGAAAAGAAAAAGGCCCGTCATGGAAGGTGTGATCATATATGTTCCCCACCTACCAACAAGTTGAATGAGTGACATGGGCTAGGAGCCAGCAGGCTTATACAGACATGCCCCGGCATGTAACTAGGTGATGATGGACACCATCTCTGCAACCCGCCATGCCCCAAACGAATGCATCCTGCCATGCTACGAAAAACCGGACAGACGGGTGTTGTTGACCACCGGATGGTGGTCAACAACACCATTCCCTCAAACCACCAGGAGAAGAAGAGGACAAGTGTTCAATTTCTGCTTGCATGAGCTTTCCTTTTCTTTCCATTGTCGAGTGTTTTCAATCCACCTTGAGAGCGAAAAATCATGAAAAATGGTAGAGTAGGCAAGCTGAAAAAACAAAGAGTCCCCAATCAGCCTTTCTATATTGACATCTTCATTTGTTTGGGTCCTGATTCTGTAATCATTACACGGCTCAAAACAAATTAAATGAGATTTATTGAAGTTTATTTTTTCATGAGAGAGACAGATACCTCTCATTTCGATCTGTTTGGAGAGCAATCAAAAGGGTATCACGTAAAAGCCATTGCTAGATCGTAGATGAAATGTTCATAGAATCATCAGCCTTTTGTGTGGGATAAATACTTAAAGCAAGTGAATGGAGTTGAATGTCAATGACCCAATGCCAATAATACTAACACGGATAGACAAATCAATACAAGTGCTACCTTTCAAATCAATAGTTGCTATATCCCCAGCTGTACACTGCTTGCCTTGCAAATTATAACTGCTAAATAATAAAAACACATTTTTTTTAAATGAACATAAACTTTTTAGCTCAACCAATACAAGCTAAAATAAGTTTTGTTTTTGCCGGACCGCGTAAGCAGAGCTGGCCTAGAAGAGCGAATGTCTCTTACTGACTGACTGACTGACTGACTAAGTGTGTGCCTGAATGAGTGCCTGAGTGACTGACAACCCCTTGTTAAATAGCGTAGTGGTTAGAGATGCGGACTACCGAACGACCCATCCTGCATTTGACTCCCGTAACAGTTAAAAGACATTATGCATAGGATTTGTTCAGGACAGACAAAGTCTTTGCTGGCTATTACCTTCAGTAGCTATGTTACAGGAAGCCTAAAATAAAACAGTTCTGGTGGATATTAGGATTTCTTCAGGATAGACAAACACTTCGCTGGCTGCACAATTCTGTTGTCTTTTCAATTGACGAGAAAGTCAGTTATCATCACCAATAGTCATTCACTAATGGCTAAATTAGCTGTTAAAACGGCCAGTGGCAAAAGGTCATTTTTTCCAGATAGACATAAACTTCGCTGGCTACAACCTTCAGTAGCTACATTATAGGGAGCCTAAAATAAAACTGTTTACTGTTATATTGTGACTTTCTGGTGAATTTTCAAATTATGTATTAGTATTTGTTCAGTATAGACAAAAAAGTTAGCTGGCTACACGATTCTCTCGTCTTTTCACCTGACGAAAAAGTCAGTTATCGTCACCTATATTGATAGTTATTGTATCAATGTCATTCACGAATGGCTAATAAGCTGTTAAAACGGCCAGTGGCAAAAGCCATACAGTTCATAGATGCTATGTGTGGTGGAGGTAAACTGAATAAGAAATGTTAAAGTCACATTAAAGAAACGTTAAAGTCAGTTTAACACAATGCTTAATGGTGTCTAGCGACATATTCAAACTCGGCGTGATGTTAATGCGTGACAAAATGATCTAATGTTGAAACACTATACCAACTCTCAGGATATGTATAGCTCTGTGGCATAGAGATTAAAGACACAGCCTCTTATGTGGGAGACCTGGGTTCGAGTCCAGGGAGTGCAATAACGATCATCCCTTTTTATTAGGGGCAGGCTGAACTAGGCTTGCCTGGTTTCTTGTTTATTCATGCAAGCATACATCCATGTAAACATTATGGTAATAAGATTAATTCAATCTTGCATCATTATATGATGAAATATTGATAAACCTGGTATTTCGAAATCCTGAATAGTTATTGGCTGAAAGCCGTGGTATATGAGACAATACAGTACTACAATGTAGTATGACATCATATATATATTCTGTATACTGTATATATAGTGTTCTAATTGCATTTGCAGCTGCTTTAAAATAGAAAAAAGGCATATCAGGTTTGTGGTATATTGCCAATATACTACAGCTAAGTGCTGTCCGTGCCTCTTAATGTGACGCAGTATATTGGTGGCCATATACCACACCCCCCATGCCTTATCTCTTAAACGTTCCACTTACAGATCACTGGGAAACACTGTCAAACATGGAACAACCCTGTCAGTACAAATCACAGGGAGGGGGAATAAAAATGTGTCTGCAAAGGGTGAGGATCAATGTTTGTCACAGAAGTACAGCATTTTCATTTCTCCAGGGAGTGTCAACTACCTTGCCCTCTCCAATCTAGTTCTTGTTTATAGCCTGGGCCACTGCTGGCTTTTACATTAAATAAGAGGCAGATTGGTAGGACGGGAGGATGTTGGTATGAGGAATAAAAATATCAGCTTGCTGTGAGTAGGCATCAATCACCATAGCAAGGTTACTATGGTGACAAAAACAGCCAGTGTGTGTGGGCAGGGGTGGGGGGGTGGGTCGACCTGTTTGGGATGTGCAATGGCTCTATGGCTGCAGGCAAGATACAAGGCTGTGCGGGCTGCATCTCCTTAGTTTGATTGATCTTTTATTGCTTGCACAGAGGGTGATTACCCCCTGAGTAAAGGCTAATCCATGACAAAAGAGTGACAGTAATAACCGTAACGCTGCTAAAGGGAGGAGAAATCCTTTTCACTCTGAAAAGCACTGGTTAATCAGCCCGAGGGTAGATGGAGGTTTACGTTGGATGCTTAGGTGTATGTGGAGACTTGTCAGGAAGGAGTTAATTTCATGCTTTATTTGGCACCCTTTCATGGCACACAAAGGTTGATCTATGCTTGTAATTCACTTTCATCTAGGAGGCAGGTAGTTTTCAAACATGGCACTAGGAAAAGATTACAGTTTGCTGTTTATTTCCTTAAAAAAATAGGTTTGATCGTCTTAGCATGCAACATGGTAGGGTCATTTAATAACAAGGGTATAAAATAAGGTAAGTAATGTAGCTGTAGTAGAGCTCACTGTAGGCTACAGTCTTGTCTACATGATTCTCGTGTCTTCTGGTGACAACTGATCCAGGAGAGTTTTGTCAACAGTGGGAGATAAGGTTAAGATTAGGTTTGAAACAGAATGTTGTAGTCCATAGTAGATACATTCAGGTGAAAAAGAAAGCACACACCCTGGTGTTTTTTTTTTGGACACATGAATATCTGAGCTAAAATCCAACCACATTCAATGAAAAAGGTACCTAATTTAACAAATCAAACAAAAAAAAAACTTTGAAACCATTTATGCAAAATAGAAATGCAATTTAATACATTATGACTTTACTTTAAATGGCTAAATCTGGAGTGTGAAGCACCAAAAAAGGTGAAAATTATTATTAAATCACTAGAGAGTAACTTGGGAGGGTCCAGCATTCCACATGGAAACTCTGGTTTGGTCTTAACCATAGCGTATGTGGTAACACAACATGCCAAGATCAAAAGACCTATCCAAGGCCCTGAAAAGAATGATTGTTGATGTCAGTGAATCGGTGAGGAGTTACAAAACCATTTAAAATCAAGTATGTTATTCCATGGTACGACGTATCATCTACAGATGGAGAAAATTCCTGACCACCAGCAATCTACATAGTACAGGTCCTCCCACCAAATTCAGCCTTAGAGCTGACCAATAGATGTTCATAGAAGTTTCTAAGATGGATGACAACCACGGATTACTACAGGCTTCTCTTACCACAATCAATGTTGAAGTGCATGAATCAACTGTCTGAAAGAGACTGTACAAACTTGGCCTACATGGGAGGTAAGAAACGAACAAGCCTCTGCTCTCAATAAATAATATCAAGACACGACTGACATTTGCCAGATAACATCTGGGTAAAGACCAATACTACTGGAACAATGTGCTCTGGGCAGATGAGTCAAGGCTCTATATTTAGGGAAACTAAACACTGCTTTTGAACAGGAGAACCTCATAACAACTGTAAAGCATGGAGATGGTGGCAGTATAATTTGGGGCTGTTTTGCTGCCTCAAGGTCTGGTAAGCTTGCCATCATTGAGTCAACCATGAATTCTACATTGAACCACCAAATTATTGAGGAGAATGTGAGGCCATCTGTCAAAAATGCTGAAGCTGAACTGAACATGGATCTGGCAGCAGGAAGTTAGTTCAGCATAAAAGGCGGCAACACCAGCAACTGAAGCTTGGGTTGTACTTACTTTTTCTGCATTATGAAATTGCATTTCAGTTGATTTTAATTGCATGGTTTCAAAGTTTATTTTTTGCTTGATTTGTTAAACTGGGTTACATTTATCAATTAATATGTTTGGGTTTCAGCTCAGATACTGATGTCCAAATTATGTTAAAAAATATACTTTCCAAGGGGGTGCACTTTTTCACATAAATGATGCTCCTTACTATTCATTTTCAAGCACTTTCAGATTATTTATGAAAAGTGCCATAGCAGCTGAATTAATGATTATTATTATTATTAAATTATTTTCATTTTTCACACATTGATTAGAATAAGTATTTTTGTCAGATAAATGTAAAATTTACAAATACAGTATGACCTATGTCATTTTAGATATAGCTGGAACAGCTTATATGACTCGCTGCAGATGAAGTACACCAGACACAGACACTCCCGGTCAAACATGTAATACAGAAAAAAGGCATAATGTATGATTTGACAGAGAAATATTAGCAAGGTAGCTGGATTGCTGTCAGTTGGGAAAACAGAATGTCAGCACACTGTTTTTGGTGGTACTTCCTGTAGAAAATAGTGTAATGTATAAAGATCTGACAAAATATGAATGGACGAGTATATCTACATCTGAATTCAATGTTGTAATGAAAGATAGTTATCAGGGTGATTTGGCCCGAAGCGTATAAAAGAATAAAACAGTGTCGGTGCACCCAGATACTAGTGGTATTAGTAGTGTTAAGTCCTCTGCACAGTACTAGCAGCATTATAACTTTGTCATTGTTACTGGAAAGAAATTCTATCACCACTCTCAGCAGGGGTCATTCATGCAAATCAAAGACATTTTGACCAGTGTTCCCCAATAGAAAATAGATTGGAATCAGAGACCAGGTCATCTCTACTGGGGTTTAAGCTAAAGAAGATTTTATCCAGTAGCACTGACAAATTGAAAACCTTAGTCATTAGCAGCTCCATTACGTCTATAATAAAGTGAAAAGTATGCAACCGCGATCGCAAACAACTTACCAGGAGTAAGGCCTAGCGATGTATAGGCCAATCTGAAGTGGTGCTAGTTAAGTGGCAATGGACAGGAGTATAGAGATGTTCTTGTCCACACTGACAGCAGTCAGACATGCCCCTATTAATGTTGTTATCCAAAAGGCCAGAGTCACATTCTTATGTCGCACTCATGCGCACTTTCAAATATATTAGGTTTTACATCTTAGATTTTACTTAGTTGTGTACCAAATGTAACAGTCAAGTCCTACTGTAATAGTTTATTACTTAAATAATAATTTAATAATAATATTAAATATTAAAATATATTATATGAGTAATGTATTGATCTAAGTGTTTCAACATTTCTGTATGTTTTTTTTTGTTTTTTTATATCCTTTTGTGTATTTTGTCCTTTCGTACATAGTGTTATGTATATTCACTTGTGTAGGCCCATCCAACTGTATGGTCAAGCCATATGTTAGCCAGAGGTGCAACACATTGCATCTTACATTTATATTAATGTTTTAATTTCGCATAGTTCCTGTCCAAATAAGCTTAATGAATAAAAAATAAAATGCTAACTTCTGGGAGGGGCAGAACTCTTGTTTTCACCCAGCAATTTAGTAGAGTAAGTCTGCTAAAGATCTCATCCCTACCCCTAACTGTGATGGAGACAGAGAAATTGAATGCATGCTAGCTGTGGAGTGAGCTTACTGTACATTAACTTAACTCTGTTACACATATACAGTACATTCGTCAATTTAAAATGGGACAGTGAGGAGACGACTTACCTTTTCCTCGCTAGTGGACTCCAAATTAAAAACTGAATGGCTGTTCATGTTGGAGATTATGGGCAAGTCCTGTGGGATGAACTTTTGGTTTAGCTCTAGGACTGAATCAATAAAATAATCTTTAAAGGCAGTTATAATGAGTGAGTTTTTATCTTGAAGACTTCCGTTGACACTGAGTTGCAGTTCTTCATACGTGGCATGACCCTTTCTAGTGAGTTTGCCAATTCTAACCATACGATCTTGTGGTTCCCTTTTTCCTCATTAATCATACAGAGCAAAGAAAATGCCTTTGGCTTTACTAAGGTTCATGGTTGCTTTCTTCTTCAAAAGCTGACATAGACTGTCATTGAAAAATAGTATGTCTTTTGCTTTTTTTGGGTTTGCTAGTTACCTGTTTGGTGAGGATTTGTTGGGTCTGGCTTACTGGAGATCAAGATCAAGACCAGTTGGGTCTTGGAAACTGTTGTTATACACGTTTTCCCTTCATGTATTTGAGTGTATTGGAAATTATTATTATTGTTGCAGTTTTTCTGCATGTCTTGTCAAACTAGTTAATTTTAAAATCTCCCATCAAATGTGTGGGACATCAGTTAAATGTAAAAATAAAAATCCAAATTGACTGCTTCCCTTGTACCCTCTGCCCTCGGCCATTAATTTTAATTTCACGTGCACCTGTTGCACTAGTGTCCAATAGCTAAGGGAGTGAAAACGATGCAGGGCGAAGCGAAAAATTAGAACCCTCTATTTGCACTTTCCAGCGTGTGTGCAACAATGCTGGCCACATGAGCGAAGTTAAATCTCAAATGCACTTTGCTCTTTTTTAGCTTTTTCATGTAGACAAAAGGTGCTCACTAGATTATTTTATTCATATTCATTAAACGCCATGTCGGTCTTTGTGTGTCAAAATGAACACATTCAAAATGGATACATTCGGAGAACCAGTCCCAGAGCTTGAGATCTGCCTTTACATACAGTGGCAGGTGAGCAAGACTTTACATGAACTTTACCTGCATCATTAGCAGTAACATTGCGTGAAAATGGCTAGGATATCGTTGAATTCATCAAAATATGTTGATTTCCTGTGTTTGTGGTAAATCATACACTTCTGTCAAAACTAACATAACCGTTGTCATGATAAATCATTAGTGCAATCAGACATCATACTAGCTTTAAAGGATACAACAGGATCTGTAACACTGAGTGAAGGGTTTAAAGCATTATGTAGTCCCTGTCACAATATAAAAGAAGTGTAAATGATGTAGAAAGAATTGCCAAGTATAAAACTTATTACTCTTTCAACTGGCATGAGTGGGAAGGTTTCGTGAAATTGGTTGAAGGTTTCATCCAATAGAATTCTTATCGCTTTGAGCAAGAGTTCCATTAAAAAAATTTTCAGACTGCCAAGGACGCATTCCAAGAATGCAAGGTATGGTCTCGCGAGACAATGCTGATGACAACAAATTCAAGAGGATTTAAATTGAATTCAGTACTTTTGTATTTGATGTATTATTTTTATTAGTTATAAATCACTACTAGCCTCTTTTGCCATTTGTTGATAATTTACCCTCTTTCACCCACAAAAAGATCCAAGCCGGGCTTTCTACAGGGTCTGACTCCATCAAAGCATGGTGTTCATCATTTTTTTCCAGCAACATAGACTGTTGTCTAACTCCTCTATCCTCACCAAGAAATAGGGTGCACGGCAGGCAGCAGGACATTAGCCAGCCTTCCAGCTTAGTGTAGTCTGTCATTAGCATAGCCAGTGCAGTCAGCTCACGTTTACACAGTGCAACTGTGCCACAGTCTACTAAAACTTGGTGGAGTTTGCTCAAGCAATCTTAGGAGAATAACAACTTTCCTCATTTCTGTCATTAATGAAGTTAATGTACTGTGATAATGCTTCATGTATCAACATGGGATTATTCAATGTTAGACTGTTTTATTAGAATATAGTGTTAACTCAAGATTTGGGATATACACTTATACTACTGAGGGTATTCCAGGTGGTCTGAGCATTTGAGTATTGAGTTTTACTTTTTTCAATCACATGCATACATGCCTTGGTTTATACCTTGGGTTCAATTAACATTTAATTTTATTTAAAATAAGTGTTCAGGAAACAGCCTTTGTGGCCTGTGGAATATTTTGTTTTGGATTTAAATACACATTTTGATAAGTTATTTTAACTGTGTGATTGTAACAGTATGTAAGGTCATCTATTCTTGTTTGGGAAGTATATTTACACTAATGTATAAAGACCATCAGCTGCGATTCAGTTAGATTAATTTCAGGTGGAGGGACAGTTATCACAGAAGTTGTTACAATATAGTAAACCTAGTGGATTAGACTTCTACTTTACATAATCTCAGGATTCAAGCCAATAATTCCTCTACTGCTGGCAGCTAGGCCTGTTCTTACTACTACTCTAGCTTGGGGTTACATTTGGGTAATACCCAAACAAACAAACAATAACAAAACAAAATTGCCACAAGCAACTGGCTCCCTGGTAAACACAAAATACAGAGCCTTAAAATGATAACATGAATGGAAATGGTGTTCAGTCAAAATGGAAGTCTTTCATCTAGCACAGTGGAAGGTTACAAATCATGTACTGCTGAACCATCACCCTACTTTTTCTACCTGATCAAGGAGAATTCATTAATTTTTCAAACATGCTCAAAGCTTATGAGAAAGCAGCAGTCTGCAAGCAAATTTGGCTTTAATTTTGGTAGTGACAAATTGACTGAGATTATCATAATCAGAAAACAAATTACAGACTCTTCCCTTAATTTGTTTTTTTGTGAATAGCTAAATTGTCCAGAGCTTGCACAGAACTGCCAGGATCTCAGATCAAATGGTTTTTAATTCTGTATACCCCGACACATCCATTAAAATGAAACCATCCGGCTGTGTACTGGTCCCTATTCTAACGAAACTAGACTACCTTCTATGATTAGCTGTTCTTTGGTAAACATAATACACGCCCCCCCATCCTCAAAATGTGTTCTGAATTCACTAAAATTGGTGGCAATAAATCCTCTCCTACAAAATCTGAACCTTGACCTGAAAAAATGCAACACCTTTCAGCCAATATCAAATCTTCCATTTCTCATAATTGTTTTGGAAGAAGTGTTTTCCCAGTGATTCACTGTGTTCCTGGAACAAAAATCTACATACAAAATGCTCCAGTCTGCTTTTACACCCCATCATAGTACTGAGACTACACTTGTGTAGTCTCAGTAAAGTAAAAGGTAGTAAAGCACCTTTTAATGGCATGAGACCAAGGCTTCTGTCTTCATGCATTGTGTCTTTGAAACTATAGTATTGATGACTACATTCTTTTGGAGGGAATCAAAATCCAAATTCACCTGCTGTAGATCCTATCTTTCAGAAATATATCAGTTCATCTCAGTGGATGGTTTGTCCTTTGACATTCGCCAATGAAGCACATCTTCTAAGAGAGAGTGACATCAACAACTGAACAGCTAGTCATTTCACACTGGTCACACAGATGACACATGCAGTAGTCCCTAAAAATACACACTGGAAGTCTGTTTCTGACATAAGTAACTTACCCTGGATGCTGATGATTTTTTGATGCACATCTTAATTTTTAAGTGTCAAAATTGTTGTCTCTAAAAACACATATATGACATTGTAAATGAACTTAAACCAGTTGTAGATAAGGTTGCTGCAACTGTTGTCACTCTTACTTTTAACCTACAAATCAATACATAGACTAGCTCCAAAATAACTCTCTGAATTGGTTCCACCATACAAATGTATAATGTACAATACTGTCACAAGGCACAGGCCTCCTCATTGTCAACAGAACGTATGAGCTGCTGGAGGCTTCCTCCTACAGAGCTCTTTTTTGTCTTTACTGAAGACTCATCTGTCCCGTAGCTCTTATGATGAAATGTAGTCTGGCCCAGGGGTGTGAAGGTGAATTGACAAACCAGCCTTGCTGTCTTTGCCAGTCCAGCAGGCTACCCTCCCTTCACTGGAATACTCTGACTCAGTTTTGGGGGCTGAGTCACTTCCCAAGAGAGTGCATCACTTCATGCAAGGCTTTTCCGCAATACTCGATCTGAGTGATTGAGTCACTGGAGGAGAGGATATAGCTGTCTTGGGGTCATTTCTCCAGTCTGGTCTGGTTCCCCATTGGATCTTAGACACGCTCAACCTGATTCCTCCCTCTCTCTCTTATTGTCTCTCACACCAGGTGGACCTGAGCCCTAGGATCATGCCTCAGGACTACCTGGTCTGATGACTCTTAGCTGTCCAAAGTCCACCTGGTTGTGTTGCCCATCAACATTTTGCCTGACGAACCCTGTTGCAACTGCCATAGCCCAAATAGTCACACGGCTAATTTTCTCTATAAAATCACTATACAGCCTATAAAGGCCAACTTACATTTATATTTACTATGAAAAATCGAACTTCTTGCACATTCTATATCCACTGTGATTGTTTTTGAATACTTGGTTATGAAAAGCCAACTGACATTTACATTTACTGCTGAGGAGTAGCTATTAGGAACATTTTAATATATTGATGAACAATTTCACTCCAAAAGGCCATGTACTCTGATAATCTCCACAATGCACAGCTAGAAGAGAACAGCCAAACCGCCAGAGCCAGGCTCCTCTCTATGTTTTTTCCTAGGTTCTTGCATTACTAAGGAGATTTTCCTACTAACTTTGCTTCAGAATCTTATTGGATAGGGAGTCATGTATTGTACAGTATGTACTTTCCAACTTCACCTACCCAACACGCTGCTCATTCACATGGGACAGCAGACATGCTCATGCCAGATGCCTATCTTTCTTTTGATGCACTTTGTAGCTACACTCTTAGAAAAAAGAGATATTGCACAGGGATAGGGATTCTAATAAAACATTTGGATCTAAAGAACCTTGTATTGGAGACAATGTCAGTTTATGAAAGGCAAAGCATATAGTTAAAACCTTTAAAGAACCTTGCATTGGAGACAATGTCAGTTTATGAAAGGCAAAGCATTATAGTTAAAACCTTTAAAGAACCTTGTATTGGAGACAATGTCAGTTTATGAAAGGCAAAGCATTGTAGTTAAAACTTTTAAAGAACCTTGTATTGGAGACAGTGTCAGTTTATGAAAGGCAAAGCATTATAGTTAAAACTTTTATAGAACCTTGTATTGGAGACAATGTCAGTTTATGAAAGGCAAAGCATTATAGTTAAAACTTTTAACATCCCAAAAAACGTTTTTGGAAGAAACAATTTTTTGCAGGTTCTTTGAAAAGGAAGATTTTTTCTAAGGTAAGAAGCATTCTGCATATAATCAGAATATTTTCCAGTATGCTTTATGCATGTCACGGTACGGTGAGGATCAGCGCCACCGTGCCGTGCACCTCCAGTTCCCGTCACTCCACAAACACATCCCGGATTTGTTTTGTCACATGTCTCCAATCATTCACACCAGATCCCAATCATTCCATTAGTATGTGTTTAAATGTTTCCCCTCTGCTCCCCACATTTGTTGATCATTGTTGTTGCTCTCAGTTGTATGTTACAGGTAACCGGTGAGTGCTTCCGTTTGCTGTTTAAAATTCAGTTTGTTTGTGCTTGATGTTGTTTTATTAGAAGCCAACATCACCTCCATTCTGCCTGCGCTTGGTTCCTCTCCACCACCACCGTTACAATGCAAGGTGATTTTCAGAATGTTTTCCAGCATGCTCAATGCAGGGTGATTTTTCAGAATGTTTTCCAGCATGCTCAATGCAGGGTGATTTTCAGAATATTTTCCAGTGTGCTCTATGCAGGGTGATTTTCAGAATATTTTCCAGCATGCTCTATGCAGGGTGATTTTCAGAATATTTTCCAGCATGCTCTATGCAGGGTGATTTTCAGAATATTAGGTGTTTGTCTTTATAATGCTGCCTCTATGAAGTGGAGATGTTTTGATACATGATAGAAAATGTGGTCTGTATTGCCAACAAGGCAGGGAGAATTACGTCCATGTTCCCCAATTCTTTCTGCGTTTTATTGGTGAGGTATACTAGTGGAGTCTGTACCTCTACCTGGACATTTTATTGGTGAGGTATACTAGTGGAGTCTGTACCTCTACCAGGACATTTTATTGGTGAGGTATACTAGTGGAGTCTGTGCCTCTACCAGGACCTCTAGCTGATGCATTTGATTTAGTTCTGTGCCTCTTTTCTCCCACAAGGCTGTCAGGGCATTATGTGCAGGCTAGTCATTTTGGAAGGCATTTTTCTCCTGCTAAGTTAATTGCTACTGATTCTCCTTTATAAATACAAATGGAAGCAATATTAGCCCAACAGTAAGCTGAATATAGCACCAAATAAGTCTGATTAAAACCCTGCTGTTGTCCTCCTAATCTCTTTGTTACCTTCATTAACGGTGTCTCGTCAGTTTTTTATTAAAGTATTTAGCAGACTCAATTACAGCTTAATCAATGAGCTGAGCAGCATACATGTATCCTAAAAATGTGTGCGGGCACGGCGTGACCGGACCACATGAAGTAAGTGCTATTTACAGCCGAACTGGAGCGATACTGAGGGATAACCATATCACTCCACGCTCCAGTCATATTAGGCCCGCTCCACTCCCCACTAAGTTCCCACTCCACTCACATACGCGGTTCCCACGTTTGTGTTTGAAATCTTACAATTCT
The DNA here is from genome assembly GCA_016801175.1 of Esox masquinongy. Taxonomy (NCBI): domain Eukaryota; kingdom Metazoa; phylum Chordata; class Actinopteri; order Esociformes; family Esocidae; genus Esox; species Esox masquinongy. The sequence goes on from JACXGI010002158.1 coordinate 69,109, forward strand.
TGCATTCTTTGGAAAAAAAGTATTTCATGGATAAGGCTGGTTTTGGCTGCTTGCTGTTCAGTGGAAGATGTACTGGTTCTGGACTGTGATGCTTTCCCTTATCATTGAGTTACACACAATTCGCAACTATGCTATATTTTGAAGGCAGCTATTGATTCTCTGACTATTATGCCTACTAGTACACTGAATTAATATTTCATTTCTTTCTGAAAAGACAGTAGTAGACCAATTCTATAACTTTGGCAAATTGTATAGCACCTCATACACGCTTCCCGCAGCTATGATGCTAAGAGAAATAAAAAATGAGGTGCTACGCTGGACAGATGGGAGGCACAGGGATGGAGACCATAATGAATCTCATTCTGGTTTCAATAGAGATGCACTTCTCTCTCACACCACAACAACTGTCACGTGTTATTGGTGTTAAGGCCCAACCTTGAGACCGTAGTTTTTGCTAGCTTTTTAAAAGATAGGAGAATGATTGAGGAGGCATTTTAAATAATATCTGATCATTGTTCTTACAATATTTACATTGCAAAATGACCCCAGAGACACAAGATCCTGAACAATAGTATTTACCCGTATTTTAACAAATTAAACACTGCGTATAATGACTTTGTAAGTCTGAAAAGGCCATCTAAAAAGCAGCTGCAACCACAGTCAGTCAAATGCATTTCATAAAATCTTTGTGCGTCAGCATTTGCACAAAGAATGCTAATGCAATGCTATACCCTTTAGCCAGGTGACTACTGGTGGTGGCCTCCCTGCATTGCTCGGGGGGCATTTCTAGGGATCTAATTAGCCTCAAGGGCCCCTACTTTGGCTCTTGTACCTACATTCTCTCATCTCTTATTCAACAGTGCCGCGGCTAGAAGGCCACCTTGATTAACCTGCCACTCTCAGATGGGGTTCAAAGTTCAAATGTCACTGTCGGAGGGCATTTTCCTACCAACGCTACTGCTTGGACTCACAGATGAATTTGTGCTCGGTGTTAATGACGGTGATTGGGTTAAATGTAGTTCAGGCCCAGGAAAGCAATGCGTTGGAATATTATTGTGTCGGGAACTTTAATTATTTCCTTATGAAGATAAAAATAAGTTTAGGCTATTACAGAAACAGCACTGTCATGTCTCATGCGCGCAAAGTGTGTGAAATAAATAACATGAGCACTTCTGCAGTTTTAGAACATTTCAGTGGGGGCTATTGAAATTAATTAACAATCAACATATTTTTTTAGAATCCAAAAAAGAATCTAAAGTATTTCCAGCACCTATCATAAACGCCTTATATAGCATCAAAGCCAGAGTCAGAAAAATTGACAAGCATTTGCTGACATCAGCAAATGCTTGTTAGGAGCCGGACAGGAGTACGGGCAGTAATCCACTCTGGCTATAAAAGCACAACAAGGATAAGCTGTCAAGAGTTGGAGTGAGGACAGTGGCTGCCGAATCCCCAACGGTCCCCAGAGTGGGGAAGTGACAGGTAGGGACTGACCGTGACTGCCTCCATACATTAACTTCATTGGCTCAGTCTCAAGTTCTGCTGATAGCTTTGTGTGCAACTTTTTCCCAAAGCGAGCCGATTTGTCTGGGATTAAATGTCAGGCTAATGGCTTAGCTCTAGGGAGGAGGATGATTTGTCTCCCAACCTGAAAAAAAAAATAAAAACAAACGGTGCCCTTCTTATCTATAATTAATCATTTTAATGGAGCTGAATCACCAACATCTTAACTCTCCCCTCTTCAACTGCCCGCTTCATTCTCCCCACTAAGTAACCAGCTTTAGATTAGTGGGCAAAAATGCAACCACTGAGAGAGGGAATAATGAACTGATACCTCAGGAATATATCATGCTTTAAGGGTGGATTAATCGATAATGCTAATTAAGGTTCTCTTCCTTGCCTCTGCCCAAGGCACCGGAGGGTTTGCATCGGAGGGCTCAATCGATCCCAACCCAAATTATGGCTGATGGAAAACCGATTGGGGAGATTTGGCATCACCTGATTAGTCCTGATTTGGAGGATGCAACCATGATTTATCTCTAGCTGATTCATTTTCCTTCCAGTCCCTCTTTCAAACAATTACAGAGCAATTTAAATATTATAGAATAATTTCAGATTCCTCTGTTCTATATGGAACATAAACAGGGTCCTTCAAAGGGTTCTGCAATGGAGAAAGTTAAAGAACCCTTTTAAATTTGCAACTTTTTGCAGGGATCTAGGGCCCATTCGGTTGAAGTCTAAAGACACTTTCACTCGAAATTCACTTGAGATTCCAAGAGAAAACCCTCTGATCGGCTTTTTAATCAAATAAACTTGTGAAGTCACTACAGTGCAGTACATCTATATCTTGTCCACCACCTACAGTGGAAGTGCACAACACTCTCCCACACTGTACCCCCTTATAGCAGGACAATGTCAACTGCGTAGTTCAACACAACACAAGTTAAAATGTTTGCAAATCAAATCATGAAGCATTGCATTTTGCATTTAGTGGAAGGGGTGATAAGACTTTCATATTAAACAGCTTGTCACATACATTTAACTAACTTACAGCAATCAGCCATAACATTATGACCACCTGCCTAATATTGTATGGGTCCCCCTTTTGCCGCCAAAACAGCCCTGACCCATCGAGGCATGGACTCCACTAGACTCCACTGAAGGTGAGGTGGTATCTGGCACCAAGATGTTACCAGCAGATCCTCTAAGTCCTGTAAGTTGAAAGGTGGGGCCTCCATGGATCGGACTTTGGTTTGTCCAGCACATCCCACAGATGCTCGATTGGATTGAGATCTGGGGAATTTGGAGGCCAAATCAACACCTTGAACTAGTTGTTGTGTTCCTCAAACCATTCCTGAACCATTTTTGCTTTTTGGCAGGGCGCATTATCCTGCTGATAGAGCCCAATGCCATCAGGGAATGCTGTTGCCATGAAAGGGTGCACATGGTCTGCAACAATTCTCAGGTAGGTGGTACATGTCAAAGTAACATCCACATGAATGGCAGGACCCAAGGTTTCCCAGCAGAACATTCCCCAAAGCGTCACACTGCCTCCACCAGCTTGCCTTCTTCCCATAGTGCATCCTGGTGCCATGTGTTCTCCAGGTTAGTGACGCACATGCACCTGGCCATCCACATGATGTAAAAGGAAATGTGATTCATCAGACCAGGCCACCTTCTTCCATTGCTCCGTGGTCCAATTCTGATGCTCACGTGCCCATTGTAGACACTTTGCAGTGGACAGGTGTCAGCATGGGCACCCTGACTGGTCAATGGCTATGCAGCCCCAAATGCAACAAACTGTGATGCACTGTGTGTTCTGACACCATTCTATCAGTACCAGCATACATTTTTTCAGCAGTCTGAGCTAGAGTAGCTTGTCTGTTGGATCGGATGGGCCAGCCTTCGCTCCCCACATGCATCAATGAGCCTTGGCTGCCCATGACCCTGTTGCTGGTTCACCGCTTTTCCTTCCTTGGACCACTTTTGATAGGTAGTGACCACAGCAGACCGGGAACACCCCACAAGGGCTGCATTTTTGGAGATGCCCTGTCCCAGTCGTCTAGCCATCACAATTTGGCCCTTGTCAAAGTCGCTCAGGTCCTTACACTTGTCCATTTTACCTGCTTCTAGCACATCAACTTTGAGGACAGAATGTTCAGTTGCTACCTAATATATCCCACCCACTGACAGGTGCCATGATAACGAGATTATCAGTGTTACTCACTTTGCCTGTCAGTGGTCATAATGTTATGGCTGATCGGTGTATACTATACCTGCATTTTCAGTACCCATTTCTAACATGGTTAGGACGACATGTTGGTTGTATAGCCTTAGGCGTTGATCTGCATATACATGCTATTTAAATGTTATGTAATAGTTCACGAAAATGCAAAATCATGAGTTTCCCCAGATCTACCACTTGCCCTAACTGTTGTAAAACAGTTTGACACTGTTTTGCAATTTTAATGTGTTATGTGGCCTCGAACAGGAAGTTCACTCAACACTTACTCTGACATGTCACCTCTATGAAACATCAACTTAGATAAAGTTGTCCTTAAATTTTTCCTGGACTTGGGAAACATACATACTGTACAATGTTTCAGCGCTCTTGAATGTAATCAAATGTTACTGTAGTTGGATCTTACCAAGCACAGTCAGCCGAGCGGGTCGTGTTCTGATGGCTGCCTGGATGGCCTGGCACTCAAAGGAGGCATCATCTTGCATTTCGGTTCTCTGAATCAAGAGGTGGTATTCTCCCTTGCTGTGGTCCCCCACTATGTCGTAGCGTGGGTAGCCTGGAACACAAAAACACACATTACAGAACACAATCACACAGCACTTAAAACCACATCGTTATTATGTAAGTCCACACACAAGCTTTTCCAATTAGCCAAGGCTACGGATTGTCATAACCACTAGTAAACAAACAAAGAAAAACAATTAAAGCACCATTGGTTTTCCATAGTGAACACACACTCAGTTATTTTGGAGAACACACGCACAACTACAATTATATCTGTGATGTGGACTCATTATTGCTTTGTACTCCTTTAAGATCAGACACCTTGAGCACAGAAAAAAAGATGAATGTACAGTAATTACTTTATTGGCCCACCTATACAATTAGCCTTGGAGGAGGAGAGGACAAATGGAATGAGAAAGCGAGGGTGGATTTTTTTTCCCTTAAAATTTTAAATGGAGTGTTAATCTAGTCTTCCGCACATAAATTGAGCAGCTGTCAGCAGAGGAGGGATTCAATTCTCTCATGGCCAATTGTGTCCAGTCCAGTGCGTACCATAATAGCTATTATAACTGAATAGAAAACAGATGAGTGATATCTAACATCTAATAGGAAATGTTAATAGGAAATAATATCACTCTAAACAGATTGTTTTTAGTGATGGCAGGTATGTTTATGGGGGAAGAATTGAAAACAATAATAGACTCTTTTAGCCTTTAATGACTCTGTTGTCCACATAAAAGATGTTGTGGGGATTCCTATTTTTTAAATGAAGATAATAGATAACATCAGATAACTTAGAGGTGATACCCAAAATGCAATTGTTGACCTGTTATTCATTCCATGGGAATTGTATATGTATTGATACTCAGGGGCAATTCGACAGAGGTTATCCATCTGGATTATAGCTATAAGACAAGATAAAATGCATGTAAATAGCTTGAATGAAATATGAGTCCCCATTCAAGTCAATGATTTGTATGTTCTAGTCATCGTATTTCTATGTACATAATCCTATCCGATAGGAAAAATACAGGTACACAACTTTGTAAAAAATGGACCCTGAAAGATAGATACAACATTGTTCAACCTCAAACACAAATTTCCTGTTTCAAAGATGAATGTGTTAAATAGGCTAATTTGTGCAGTTAAATTATGTCTGGTAAATTATACACAATAACACACAGGTAAAACAACAGAAGGTATATAGAATAAAAACACAGAACGCTCTATTAAATTCCAAGACTCTTGCGAATAACAAATATTTTCATTTAAACCTTCCATTTTGCTTATTATGTGTGCTTAATACACACTCTAAGTAGAATCACTATATCCCAAGTTAGCCATGAAATTCCAAGTTTAAAAGTGAATTGTTTTGATGACATGGGGTACATATTGCCAAATACATGATAAAATATAAAATTTTATGAGGCACGTTTTGGCTTCATGGTGGCAGTTTTACAGCCAGTGTCCAAGAATCTCAGAAAGCATCTTCAAAGTCAAGCTGCAAGAGACATTTATCAGGAACCCAAAAATGTTTTTGGGGGAGGAACGAATCAGATATACAGTCATTTGGATGAAGGGAAGAAAGGAAAAATATATACGGAGATGTTTTTACGAGGTCAGTTAATTGGAGGACGGGCAGGCGGTGTTCAACCCAAATGGGCTAAATAACATTTAGCCCATTTGGGCATTAAATAACATTAATGCCCATTGATTCTAACTAAAATACTGCTGTTTATTCTGTCCATTTAGATCTGCCCAGGGATCAATGGCAAGACTGAATCATCCCTAAGCATTTTACCGAGCCGTAGGAGGGGAGACGAACTCCCACACTGCTGATACAAAACAATATAAAATGTCAGATGCCTTCGTAAAGGGCCTATTCGTGTAAATCGCAGATTAGGGTTTGGCAGAATACAAAAATCTGCTCTTTTAAACTTTCTTATGAACATTTCTTGATATTAATGCGCTTGCCTTGCTTACCACGCCAACTATGGGATTCCAGCAACATTTTAGGTGCTGTTAAGATCCTAAATGCTAAACTGTCTGTTGACCTACTGTCTTTGGGGTAACCCCATAGATTTTTTTTCCATTTTGCATATTTCCATTTTCTTTGAAACTCCAATTTGTACACCGCAATTGTTGCCCTGTTTATCCTGCCTCAGGTAGTCGTCTCACATCTATATCTCAGGGATTTGAGGTCACATTGTGTTAGATTGGTCATACTACAGCATGACACACGTATACTACATATACTCTGCCTTTTGTCAGGGTGGTTTATGGTCGGTTGGCATCTGTTTGGTGGTGTCCTGCCTGGTTTGCCCTGTTCTAGGTTAATCTTTGGTGAGAGACAAGTTGTCACTGGAACACTAGCTGGGCCACTTGTCACTGCCCCCAGCCTACCTTATTTAATGTATGCTGCTTTCTTGGCAAGGGCTCACTAAAACATTTGACCATTTAAATGAGTCTATTATTCTATGGAAGGGAACTTACTGACTAAATTATTTGTCATCTTTTGAGATTAGCGAATACAAATACTGCAAAGCAAATGGACCAGCCTTTTTGACATATAATGTAAACAAACAATTGGGATCCAGACCAGCCTGAGGCATCTTTTTCATGTTACACCATTTCTTTGTGACTATATATAATCTGTTACTCCCAAAATCCCAAATCTTCTTATTTCTTATTTTTTTAAGTATTAAGTGGACAGAGAATGGAAACATATCATTGGTTATTTCATAGTGCATGGCATTAATCTCTAGGCTAATACAGTCACTAAGACATTGAACATTGGGACCCCAAATGCTAAGAACAGTACAATAAGATACATAACAAGAAAAATTGGCTGTTTGAAACAGTGTTATTAATTTTCTTTTTTAAGAAAATAAATACTTTCCAGCACGACAATGACCCTAAGCACAAGGCCAAGTTGACCCTCCAGTGGTTACAGCAGAAAAAGTTGAAGGTTCTGGAGTGGCCATCACAGTCTCCTGACCTTAATATCATTGAGCCACTCTGGGGAGATCTCAAACATGTGGTTCAAGCAAGACGACCAAAGACTTTGCATGACCTGGAGGCATTTTGCCAAGACGAATGGGCAGCTATACCACCTGCAAGAATTTGGGGCCACATAGACAACTATTACAAAAGACTGCACGCCTGTCATTGATGTTAAAGGGGGCAATACACAGTATTAAGAACTAAGGGTATGCAGACTTTTGAACAGGGGTCATTTAATTTTTTTCTTTTGTTGCCATGTTTTGTTTTATGATTGTGTCATTCTGTTATACCCTACAGTTGACTATGAATCCAATAAGAAATAAAAGACATGTTTTGCCTGCTTACTCATGTTTTCTTTAAAAATGGGACATATTACCCATTCTCCCAGGGTATGCAAACTTTTGAGCACAACTGTACGTATGTATACAGGTGCTGGTCATATAATTAGAATATCATCAAAAAGTTGATTTATTTCAGTAACTCCATTCAAAATGTGAAACCTGTATAATGTGTACATTCATTCTACACAGACTGATATATTTCATGTGTTTATTCCTTTTAATTTTGATGATTATAACTGACAACTAATGAAAACCCCAAACTCTGTATCTCAGAAAATTAGAATATTGTGAAAAGGTTCAATATTGAAGACACCTGGTGCCACACTCTATTCAGCTAATTAACTCAAAACACCTGCAAAGGCCTTTAAATGGTCTCTCAGTCTAGTTCTGTAGGCTACAAAATCATGGGGAAGACTGCTGACTTGACAGCTGTCCAAAAGACGACCATTGACACCTTGCACAAGGAGGACCAGACACAAATGGTCATTGCTAAAGTGGCTGGCTGTTCACAGAGCTCTGTGTCCAAGCACATTATAATAGAGAGGCGAAGGGAAGGAAAAGATGTGGTAGAAAAAAGTGTACAAGCAATAGGGATAACCGCACCCTGGAGAGGATTGTGAAACAAAACCCATTTAAAAATGTGGGGGAGATTCACAAAGAGTGGACTGCAGCTGGAGTCAGTGCTTCAAGAACCACCCCGCACAGACGTATGCAAGACATGGGTTTCAGCTGTCGCATTCCTTGTGTCAAGCCACTCTTGAACAAGACACAGCGTCAGAAGCGTCTCGCCTGGGCTAAAGACAAAAAGGACTGGACTGCTGCTGAGTGGTCCAAAGTTATGTTCTCTGATGAAAGTAAATTTTGCGTTTCCTTTGGAAATCAAGGTCCCAGAGTCTGGAGGAAGAGAGGAGAGGCACAGAATCCATGTTGCTTGAAGTCCAGTGTAAAGTTTCCACAGTCAGTGATGGTTTGGGGTGCCATGTCATCTGCTGGTGTTGGTCCACTGTGTTTTCTGAGGTCCAAGGTCAACGCAGCCGTCTACCAGGAAGTTTTAGAGCACTTCAT
>JACXGI010002159.1:0-58157 GCA_016801175.1 Esox masquinongy
GGCCACCCCCTTATGCTAATCCTTGGGCGGATCTTACTCCCCATCCGCCACCATTGTTTCCCAACCTTTCAAGATCCTTTCTCTGTTAAATATTGGTGGCGCAGGCTGCAGGGATTTGTTTAAAAATAATAGAGCCATTAGGGCCCTATACATTTTGATTATTAATCATGTTATATATCGCTGATACATTGATTGCTATAACCATAATGATCCCCATAATGTTGATTGCTCTTTCCACTTTCCACTCCGTGCCTACTGATTTTACATTCATTCATAAAGGGTGATGATAGTTCAGAAACAATCAGAAACAATCCTATGTCAAACCTCCTATATGCTCTAAACTAACAGTGGAGTTGGTCACAGTTCTGATTAATAAAGTTGAATCTACCTTACTTTAATCTTGTTCTCCAGATAATTGCAGATTGCGTTTTATGCTAGACTGATGCATACATTTTATATATCATTTCAAATTCAATTATTAAAGAAAAACAATTGTCATGCAGAAAGTATGACTTAACACCAACCGTATGAAAAGAGCTCAGGCAAAATTCAGACTAATAAGTTTAATCACTGAGCTGGGAGACAGTTAGGGCAAAACCCAGGGTTGAAAATAGATTTAATTTCTTACCGGTGGGTGCACACGCATTTTCTGTGGGAGTAATTAACTAACGATGTCCACACATTTGATGTGTGCACTATTTTCACATTAACTTTAAAACTCATTCTAAGAGCTCTCCTGTCATACTGTGCGCATCACTTATTGCGCAGATCATGCAGAGTCTACTGTCACGTCCTCCACATCCACCTCCTCTTAATCCATGCCAGGCCCTCCCTCTCTCCTGTTTGTGTCTGTGACTGTGTGTGTTTGGGCTCGTCTCCGGGCTCCTGTGCTGTGATGCAGTTCCTGGTTTCCACTACACCTCCTCAGTCTCCATACCTGCGGTTCATCTCCTCATCGGCTTGCTGTTAAATACCCTGGTTTGCCTTCCACTTATCTCCAGATCATTGTTGTTCACTACCTGGTAATTATTTTCGCGGCCACTCTACCTCAATTCGGAATAATCCAGTTGAGTTATTGTTCCAAGTTACCAGTTGCTGTTCTTAACGTTGTATATGGAGATAGAATTGCTTCTAAATTATTGCAAATGTGCAGACCACAATTTACAAATGTGTATTACAATGTCTAAACAGAAAATACAATTTACAAATGAATGTAACATCCATAAACAAATGTCTCATGATCTGCAAATACAAAACACGATCCACAAATATATTTCACTACCCAGAAATAAACTCCTTTCTACTTGTACCTCAAAACAAGGATTTATATGAAGAAGTATTTGCGATTATCCCTCACACCTTTGAACGGTAAATTCACTATTTGTGGATCCCATCATTTGTGATTTGTATTTGTGGATTGGTTCCTATTTGTTTGTAACGTTGACTCAAATTTTGCAATGTTATACTACATAAAAATCTACAATTGCACAAATTCGACAAACAAGTACATCATGATCTGTAAATAGGAAACGCGGTCCACAAATGTAATTCAGAATCTTCAGACAAACGCGTTTAAAATTCACAAACAAATACTTGACGATCTGTAAATATGAAACGCGATCCGCATTCGGAATTCACAATATGCAAACTATTTTCATCAGGTGAAGAGGTATTTATGAGTGACATTTGAGTTTGTGGAATGTATCGTATTTGTGGATAGCCAACTGTGTTTGTGGATTGGTTCCTGTTTGTTTACAGAATTTTCTGCATTAGATTTGCAAAAATGATTTGTACTTGCAATCCAATGAGGCTAATAGGGTTATCTGTTCACTAGCACTCGTTACACCATCTTGGCCTGTGCTTCAGCCAATCAGGCACTTACCTTTAGTCTCACGTCAGGTCTTGGTTCGAGAGCTACGAAGTGTGATCTTTCCTGAAGTCCTGGTGAAAACGGCAACTATGCAGAAAACTGGTAAGCAGTTTATAAAAACGTTATTGGAGGAAATGGCTTGATATCTACTGTAACCAACTAGCTGTTTGTACACTTGACTCAGATAACTGTTTGTTTTGTGTCTGACTAAAATCTAGCATCGTATCGCTACGCTACAAGCTAGTTAACCGGGTATAGCCTTCATTACTAGATAGAGTAGCGACACTGTAGTGACACACGTGTCACTCTCTCAACCGGATTTATTTATCCTTGTCAAAGCAGTTTGTTAGCTAGCCAGCTATCCAGCCAGCCATCCTATGTTGTGATAGTTTCACTTGTAGCTCTTGCATAGTCATTTCATTGTTTCTTTCTTTGCCTAGATGATAACGACAATTGCTCCTGGTTCAGCTTTACGTTGCACAACTCTTTCAACCGAAGTTCAGACAACATGGAATGATGCCTCAGCTGATGCCTCAGCATTCTTGTTGACATTCTAGCATCTACAGTGTGTTTAGTCTTCAAGCAAATACAACAAAATGCTGGCATATGCAATGTGCATGTATCCATCTTAAATGAATAAACTTGCCAGCTTAATTTGGACCACCACATGACCTAGCTGGTTTTGATATGTACAGCTCCGGAAAAAATTAAGAGACCACTGCACTTTTTTCTTTCCTTTCCAAAAAAGTTAGAAAGGAAGGTATTGAGTGAGGAACAGAAGGATTAAAATTAAGAGAACTTGCAAATTGAACGCTTCTGTTCCTCACTCAAAACCTTCCTTTTCAACTTTTTTGGAAAGGAAAGAAAAAGGTGCAGTGGTCTCTTAATTTTTCCGGAGCTGTATATACCATACTGATTGTTATGTGTGTAGAGTACCCATGTGGTTACGTCTTTTAAAATACAACCTAATGACATTTACAGTACACAGGGTTTAGTAGCCTGTAGTAGGCTATATACAACATATACCACAGTTAAGGGCTGTTGTCAGACACTCTGCAAAGTATAGGCATACAAAGGTATATGGTCTGATAAACCACAGCTTTGTCTTTTTTCCGTACCACCTGTTGATACTGTGATTTTCATATGACACATCTGTTCTATACTATTGTATATATTTTCTACAACCTCTATATACGCTGTTTGTGCTCTGATGTTGATACAACTGTATATACTGTATATAGTATTCAAGTTATTTTCTTGTCTTGTGTCAATTTTGTTCGTACCCCTTATCACTTCAGGTGAAATTAAAAGCCTGAATACATTTGTAATTGTCTAGTTTTGTTTTCCCCATGTTTGTTTAATTGATAATATATAAAAAACTCAAACTAAAGTCAGAAAAGTGTTTGATATGCTGTGTTTTTTTGTCATATTTTTTATATTTTAGAAACGTAGCTTTACTAATATACGTGTTTCATGCTCATCCTACCCATGATATACATTTTGATTGCATGTGGTTAATAAAACCACGCTGTTTAATGGTTCAAATGAGCTAAAACTTTTGTCATCACACTAAATATGCTGATGCTGTGTATAATCAAGAAGTCTAAGGTAAGGTTAGGAAAATAATGTGTACATTCTTTCTGTATTGTCTCTGGCCATTAATTTCCTGGCCACGTCTGAAGATATTGTAGTAGCATGCTAACTTTTACCTTTCATTTCTGTCACAGTAACATTTGGAGAAAAAAGATGAATGACGATAATTTTCACTGACAGGACAGGAGACTAATATGTTCCAATTTGGCACCAAATGAGTAGTGTGCACACTACGCACTGAATGAACCTTTACACTTGCTTTACACTTATTGTTTCTCTTGAGTTGTCATTGCTTTTGTTTCTGTAACCATGTAACTGCATTTCCTCTGGGTAATCTTACTTTAATGTGAATGCTTACTATGTGTGTCCTTTTGGACACAAAAGAGGGACTGAAGGAACCGAAAAATGTCAATTCTGTCTATTTACACATTCAATGATTCTTCATTATTTATTACAGACATGTATACCTATCTACTTAATTTCTATTCTAGTAGGCTGTCATTGTAATGTTTATGGTTAACAGATGTTTCTGTTAGGAGCGAATGCAGAGACAAAAGGGTTGCATTTAATTGCCTAGCTTGTGTGATCCTTGAGATAACACCCCTGTGTCATAAGAAGAGAGCCAAGGATTGATAAGGGGTCTATTCTACAGGACTGGTTTTGTTTTCCTAAGGTCAGTTAACCAACCCCCACTACTTGAGTTTTAGGATATAACCAGAGCGAGGGTTTGAAGAAGCTCTCTTGCATTTACCTTTCCTCCTGTCTGCAACTTCAAACTCTGGAGTACTTTAATCTTTGATACTTGTACTGTAATTGTAATACTCTCTTTATATATTAAATCCATTGGTTACATTAATTAGTTGACTATTTGGAATTACTCTTAAAAGGGTCAATATCAAGTTCCTTCAGCACCCAGATAAGTAGTACCACTCCGGGCCAGGTCTTCAGCTGACAAAGGTGAATCTGTAGACCATTTATCCAAGCCCAAGGTAGATAAGTTTAATTTTTCAGTACATACCACATTTATGTTTTCATAAATGGCCCTGTCTTCGCCTCCCCGCAAATTCAGAGACAGTTTCATCTGTAGCACATCCACTTGCCATGCTGCTTTTTTCATGCTACTTGTTTTAACCAGGAAATATTAACAGCCCTGCCAAAACTTTGGTGTCCCTTAGAAATGTCCTTGTTTTCCATGAAAAAATACATGAAATGAGTCTGAATAGGAAATATAGCACAATGAGGGTTATGCTATATTAGGTTAGAAATTATTTAAGGTTAGAAATTATTTTTAACTGAAATAATAATTGGGTCCTTCAAACTTTGCTTTCGTCAAAGAATCCTCCATTTACAGATCTTTGACATTCTACTTGTCAATTTGTTCAGGTAATCTGAAGAGAGTTCACCCCATGCTTCCTGACCTGAATTTGGATTGACTTGATGGGCACTTATGTATCATACGGACAAGCTGCTCCCACAACAGCTCAATAGAGTTCAGATGCGGTGAGTGTGCTGGTCTCTCCATTATAGACAGAATAGCAGCTAACTGTCATTGTCCTGTTTTTATGAGGAAATTGGCTCCAAGGAGTGAAAATGGGGTGATAACCTTCCTCCTACAAATCTCTTATTAGACTACTACGAAAGCACCCCCAGACCTCCACTTTGCCTCCACCATGCTTGACTGATGGCAAAATGCACTCCTCAAGCATCTTTTCATTTGGTCTGCGTCTCACGAATGTTCTTTCTGATCCGAACACATCAAACTTAGATTGGTCTGTCCATAATACTTTTTTCCAATCTTCTTCTGTCCAGTGTCTGTGTTCTTTTTCTCATCTTAATCTTTTCTTTTTATTGGCCAGTCTGAGATATGTCTTTTCCTTGCAACTCTGCCCTGAAGGCCAGCATCCCAGAGTCGCCTCTTCACTGTTGACATTGTTAGAAATCAGTCGTTTCGTATAGTGTTTGAAATAATTATCGCATACCCAGTTGTCAAGGGAGAGTAATTCAATTATTTATTGCAGCATTAGATAGTCTTGTTCATGAGGTTACGGACCTGGTCTTCCTTACACAACCTCAATCTCATCTCACTCATTCTCTTCTCACTGCAATGTTGGTTACAAGCTGAAATATACATTGAAGGGTGTGTCTACCTAGCAAAGATCAGGTTTCCAAGACAGTAACCCCCATGCAAATGGTCAATGTCAACATTCCTGTGGTTATCAGAGCGCAACCTACAGAGAGAATCTAAACAGAGAGGTTTCTGTTGTTCTCATTATCTAGGCACATTCACTTCCAATGAAACGTATATTCATATTGTAATTGTTAATGCTCAGATTCCACAACAATGAGACTGGTAATTTGCAGGTACTATTTAATGAAGATGCTAGTTGAGGACATTGTGAGGCGCCTTTTTCTGAACTAGACACTCTAATTTATTTGTCCTCTCGCTCAGTTGTGCACCGGGGCCTCCCACTCTTTCTATTCTGATTAGAGAAATTCTCTAATTTGCCATACTAGCAGAATACTAGCAGAATTTTGCGCTGTTCTGTGAAGGGAGTAGCACACAGCATTGTATGAGATCTTCAGTTTCTTGGCAATTTCTCACATGGAATAGCCTTAATTTCTCGGAACAACAAATGGCAAAAGGGTTTTCTAATGATCAATAAGCCTTTTAAAATGATCAACTTGGATTAGCAAACAACGTGCCATTGGAACACAGGTCTGCTTTTTACTGATAATTGGGCCTATTTACACCTATTTACATATTCCATTAAAAGTCAGCTGTTTCCAACCTCAATAGTCATTTACAACATAAACATTGTTTACACTGTATTTCTGATATTTTTTTGAAAACAAATACATTTCTCAATGTTCCCAAACTTTTTAACGGCAGTGCAATCACCTGTGAATTTACCTTGATTGAACTTGCAGGTGCCTAAACCCATCACAAGCGGTTGCTAGAGCAAGTGAGCAAGGCACTCCTAGTCTAAGCCCCCAGTCAAACCTCAGCTTCTGCCTTAAGTTTTGTCTTCAGCAAGTGAAATGCATGCTCAATTGGGTTGCGATCAGATGATTGACTTGGCCATTGCAGAATATTTCACTTCTTTGCCTGGGTTTCTTTCGCAGTATGTTTTGGGTCTTTTTCCATTTGTAAAGTGAGGCGCTTTCCAATCAACTTGGCTGAATTTGACTGAATCTGAGCAGACAATATATCCCTATACACTTCAGAATTAATCTGGCTGCTTCTGTCACATCATCAATAAACACTAGAGACCGAGTGCCATTGGATGCCATGCATGCCCATGCGTCACACTGCCTCCACCACCGTGTTTTACAGATGGTGTGGTATGCTTCAGATTATGAGCCGTTCCAAGCCTTCTCCATATTTTTTTCTTCCCATCATTCTGACACAGGTTGATCTTAGTTTCTTGTGTCCAAAGAATGCTGTTCCAGAACTGAGCTGGCTTTTTTAGCAAAGTCTAATCTGGCCTTTCTATTCTTGAGGCTTATGAATGCTTTGTCCCCTGTGGTGAACCCTCTGTATTTGCTCTCATGAAGTCTTCTCTTTATGGTAGACTTGGATAATGGTATGCCTACCTCCTGGAGTGTTCTTCACTTGGCTGGATGTTGTGAAGGGGTTTTTCTTTACCATAGAAAGGATCCTATGATCATCCACCACTGTTGTCTTCTGTGGACATCCAAGACTTATTGTGTTGCATAGCTCACCAGTGCATTCTTTTTTTCTCAGAATGTACCAAACTGTTGATTTGTCCACTCCTAATATTCTTGCTATCTCTCTGATGGAATTTCTTTTTTAAAGACTAATGATGGCCTGTTTAACTTGCACTGAGCGCTCCTTTGACCACATGTTGTGGATTCACAGCAACAGTTTCCAAATGCGAATTCCACACCTGGAATCAACTCCAGAACTTTTACCTGCTTAATTGATGAACAAATAACAAAGGAATAGCCCACACCTGTCCATGAAACAGCTTTTGAGTCAATAGTCCATTTACTTTTGGTTCCTTGAAAAAGAGGGGGCTACATATTAAAGATACTCCCTGTAATTCCTAAACCCTTGTCCAATTTGGATGTGAATACCCTCAAATTAAAGCTGAGGGACTGCACTTTAAGCCCATATTCATTATTTATTTATACTGTAACTAGAAAATATTTTGGTAAACAGCCAAAATAACAAAACTTGTGTCAGTGTCCAATTATTTCCCGGACCTAACTGTACCTTTTTATGCCTATACTTTGCAGAGTGCCTAACAGCCCTTAACTGTGGTATATATTGTATATAGTCTACTATAAACACTGTGTACTGAAAATGTAATTAGGTGGTATTTTAAACAACGTAACCACACGGGTACCCTACACACATAACAATCAGTATGGTATATAAATAAATCAAAATCAGCTAGGTCATGTGGTGGTCCAAATTAAGCTGGCAAGTTTATTTATTTAAGATGGATACACGCACATTGCATATGCCTGCATTTTGGTGTATTTGCTTGAAGACTAAACACACTGGGGGTATTTCAGAACGCAGGGTTAACATACTCGGAGTTGAAACCACAACTCTGGGTTGACTGACTGAGCTGTCACACTCAGAGTTGACGGTTTCAGAACAGGTGGTAACAATTAGTTCAGTCAACTCTGAGTTAAGTTAAC
Source organism: Esox masquinongy (assembly GCA_016801175.1). Taxonomy (NCBI): domain Eukaryota; kingdom Metazoa; phylum Chordata; class Actinopteri; order Esociformes; family Esocidae; genus Esox; species Esox masquinongy. The sequence goes on from JACXGI010002159.1 coordinate 8,135, forward strand.
CCTGAGAAAAGCACATGCACGAGGAGGCAACAAGCCCTCATTAATGGAACACAGATAACATCATGGCAACAGGAGAAAAAGGTCTCGGACCCTGTACTTCTCTCCAGTGGAATTAGATATATTAATGAATGCACATGCAGAATATGAGTATATATTCAAGAAAAAATCAATGCAGTATCAGCAGCAAAAGAACGAGCTAGCGTGGCAGAAAATTCCTGACTGAGACAATACGTGAGTATTAACTGAAAAAAAAGAAAAGTCACATCTCGAGTCTTCCACTCATTAAACATTTATATAATGTGTGCTTGTGGGTGTAATATCAAGTTCATATGAAGAGTTTTATTTATCAAATGCACGGAATAACACAGCGTCATTCTGAACAGTGACATTCTTGTGACATGGCACACATCTACGTAGTAAGAACTAAGAAATATATAAAGCAAAAATATAGCAATAATATACATAAACATGTAAACTAGCAGCAATTTTAAAGAGAGTAGGATGAGAAATATGAACAATATGGGTAGAAGTATTGAATATTATAAATATGAGTGTAATATGTCAATTAATGGTACATACAAAAGAATATTCTAATGTACATTAAATGTACATAGAAAGACATCAGAACATTTTGAATGTTCATTTGTGATCAGTATGACCATAGATCATTGTTGCTGGTTGAGGAGCCTTATGGCCTGAGGGAAAAAAACTGTGAGTCTAGAAGTGCATGCCCCGATGCTCCGGTAGTGTCAACCAGACGGCAGTAGCGGTGTGAATAGTCCATAGCCTTGGTGGCTGTAGTCTTTGATGTTCTGTGCTTTCCTAAGGCATCGTGTATGGTAGATGCCTTGCATGGCATCTTGCATGGGGATATGGCAGCCGATGACGCGCTCCGCAGACCTCACCACCCTCTGGAAGGACTTACGATCGGAGCGGCTGCCGTACCAGGCAGTTATGCAGCCTGAGAGAATGCTCTCAATGGTGCACCAGTAGAAGTTGGTGAGAGTTTTTACAGACATGCCAAACGTCTTGTGTCTCAGGAAGTATAGTTGCTTTTGGGTCCATTTTCACTGCCGAGTTCGCTTGCCTGGACCAAGCGAGGTCATATGTTTATGCAGGTGCAACCTAACAGGCACAAAACATACTTGGCAGCAACTGAAGATGAAATAAAAATATATACTTCAAACAGGAGAAGTATAATATCAGTATAAGCAATTGTTATGCTGTTTAGCCTCCTCTACCTAATTAGACACCTTTCAGTGGCTACATGCAACATATATTTAAGTAGTAAGTGACATTTTCTAAGCAAAAAATAATTACAATTCTTGAAAAAAGTACAATTCTTTGTTGGCCTATCTGCACATTAATGCTGTGGAAAGACTTCCTATTCACATAATCTCCTTCATTTACTGAAGGAGCTGTGATTGGAATATGAGTGTCATTTTTGCAGCCAATCACCACTGGAAACCCTAAAATATTAACTGATTTGTGCTTCAAGTCTCAAAGCTTCATACTAAATAAACTGATTACTGCTTAGACTGATACCTGCAATTCTGTGGACTTCTTTTTTGATGAGTCTTGTGGGTCTGTGACTTAGGAACACTACTAAAGTGTACAGAACACGTTTCAGTGCAAGTGAACACGTTTCAGACGCTCTGACAGCCCGATAGAGATGGTTGCCTTAGACAAATGCTCAGCGTCAAAGATGTTATACAGAAAACTGCAACACAAGAATTTGTTACGAACTGAGAGCATGTCCGCCATGTATCATAGGAACGATATGAAGGCTGAGAATATTTTTCAGATAAATGATCGATTGTGCAGAAAGATGGTATTTCTGAAACAGATAAACAATCATTAGGGAATGATAAAACATCCAAGCGGGGTCTGATCACTCTCTCCCGACGGAGATTTCTGCGGAGTATTTGTGCTTCTACTGGCTCTTTGAGAAAAGGACACACCCTGTCTGACACATTCAAATGGCAGGTTTCAGTGAAAGAGTAGGACAAACTCAGGGTTAGTTGGATAAAACCTGCTAGCGAGCAGGTTAGCTTCACGGAGTATGTTGCCGTAGTAACTGACTCAGAGAAACCCTGAACTGGCTCTTTGAAACCGTAAACCCAGAGTTTCCATCAACTCTGAGTCAACTAACTCTAGGTTTTCACTAAACCTGCTTTCGGAAATACCCCCACTTTAGATGCTAGAGTGTCAACAAGAATGTTGAGGGGTCAGGACATCATTCCATGTTGTTTGAACTTCGGTTTAAGTAGTTGTACAATGTAGAGCTGGGCCAGGAGCAATTGTCGTTATCATCTAGACAAAGAAAGAAACAATGAAATGACTATGCAAGAGCTACAAAAACTATCACAACATAGTTTGGCTGGCTGGATAGCTGGCTTGCTAACAAACTACTTTTGCAAGGATAAATAAATCACGTGTGTCACTACAGTGTCGCTACTCTATCTAGTAATGAAGCCTATACACAGTTAACTAGCTAGTAGCGTAGCGGTACAGCGCTAGATTTTAGTCAGACACAAAACAAACAATTATCTGAGTCAAGCGTACTAATAGCTAGTTGGTTACAGTAGATATCAAGCCATTTCTTCCAATAACGTTTTTATAAACTGCTTACCAGTTTTCTGCATAGTTGCCGTTTTCACCAGGACTTCAGGAAAGATCACACTTCATAGCTCTCGAACCAAAACCTGATGTGAGACTAAAGGCAAGTGTCTGATTGGCTGGAGCGCAGGCCAAGATGGTGTAAAGAAAGCTAGCGAACAGATAACCCTATTAGCCTCATTGGATTGCAAGTACAAATCGTTTTTGCAAATCTAATGCGGAATGTTTGCGTCAAAATTCTGTAAACAAACAGGAACCAATCCACAAACACAGTTGGCTATCCACAAATATGCTACGTTCCACAAACTCAAATGTCACTCACAAATACCTCTTCACCCGATGAAAATAGTTTGCATATTGTGAATTCCGACTGCGGATCGCATTTCATATTTACAGATCGTAAAGTATTTGTTTGTGAATTTTAAACATGTTTGAAGATTCTAAATTACATTTGTGGACCGCGTTTCCTATTTACAGATCATGATGTGTTTGTTTGTAGAATTTGTGCAATTGTAGATTTTTATGTAGTATAAAACATCGTAAAACTTGAGTCAAAATGTTACAAACAAATAGGAACCAATCCACAAATGCAAATCACAAATGATGTGATCCGCAAATAGTGAATTTACTGTTCGAAGGTATGAGGGATAATCGCAAATAATTTTTCATATACTCAAAATTGCTTTGAGGTACAAATAGAGTTTATTTATGGGTAGTGAAATACAGCTCTGGAAAAAATTAAGGGACCACTGCAAAATGATCAGTTTCTCTGGTTTTACTATTCATAGATATGTGTTTGAGTAAAATTAACATTTTTGTTTTATTCTATAAACTACTGACAACATTACTCCCAAATTCCAAATAAAAATATTGTCATTTAGAGTATTTATTTGTAGAAAATAACAACTGGTCAAAATAACCAAAAAAAGATGCATTGTTTTCAGACCTCAAATAATGCAAAGAAAACAAATTCATATTATTTTTTCAACAACAAAATACTAATGTTTTAACATAGGAAGAGTTCAGAAATCAATATTTGGTGGAATAACCCTGATTTTTAATCACAGCTTTCATGCGTCTTGGCATGCTCTCCACCAGTTTGACATATTTCTGTTGGGTGACTTTATTTGATGGCTTGCAACCATCCATCTTCCTCTTGATCAAATTCCAGAGGTTTTCAATGGGGTTCAGGTCTGGAGATTGGGCTGGCCATGACAGGGTCTTGATCTGGTTGTCCTCCATCCACACCTTGATTGACCTGGCTGTGTGGTATGGAGCATTGTCCTGCTGGAAAAAACAATTCTCAGAGTTGGGGAACATTGTCAGAGCAGAAGGAAGCAGGTGTTCTTCCAGGATAACCTTGTACTTGGCTTGATTCATGCGTCCTTCACAAAGACAAATCTGCCCGATTCCAGCCTTGCTGAAGCATCCCCAGATCATCATGATCCTCCACCAAATTTCACAGAGGATGCGAGACACTGTAGCTTGTAGGCCTCTCCAGGTCTCAGTCTAACCATTAGACGAACAGGTGTTGGGCAAAGCTGAAAATTTGACTCGTCAGAGAAGATGACCTTACTCCACTCCTCTATGGTCCAATCCTTATGGTCTTTTGCAAACTTAAGCCTGGCTCTTCTTTGCTCCTCATTGAGAAGGGCTTTTTTCTAGCTTTGCACGACTTCAGCCCTGCACCTAGGAGCCTGTTTCAAACCATCCTCGCCGTGCACTTCACCCCAGCTGCTGTTTGCCATTCTTTTTGTAGGTCACTTGATGTCATCCTACAGTTGTTGAGTGACATTCGAATGAGTTGACGGTCATATCGGTCAGTGGACAGTCGTTTTCGTCCTCTGCCAGTCTGTAGCTTTGTTGTCCCCAATGTCTGTTGCTTGACCTTGTTCTTATGAACTGCCACCTTTGAAATTTTCAGGATGGAAGCAACCTGACGCTCACTGTATCCCTCTGCTTGTAAAGCCAGAATTGAACCCTTCTTTTCCTCACTCAAAGCTTTTCTTTTCAACTCTTTTGTCATGCTGAATAGTTATTTTTTTAATTCAAATTACCTTTGAGGTACTACTTGCACTCTTTTTGCCATCCAGCTGGTCCTATTGCAAGAGGATAGTGATGACCTACAGCGGTGGCTTTTATACTTTTCCTCGTTAAATTAGATTTGGTTCAGGTAATCACCTAATCAGTACGTCATTAAGTAAAATGAGGTGTGCCTGTGTTGGAATTTAGACACTGAAATGGAATAACTGCCATACATGTAGAGATGCTGATTTAAGAAAAATTAGGAGTGGTCTCTCAATTTTTTCTAGAGCTGTATATTTGTGGATCTTGTTTTGTATTTGCAGATCATGAGACATTTGTTTGTGGATGTTACATTCATTTGTAAATTGCATTTTCTGTTTACACATTGTAATACACATTTGTAAATTGTGGTTTGCACATTTGCAATAATTTAGAAGCAATTCTATCTTTATAGTTGTTCTCCTCTGTTCAGAGATCCTCCACGCCTCACTACTGCCGTGTCCGCCAGCCTGCTTGCCAGTCAACCTGCTCTGCCAACCCCGTTGCCCTGCCTGCCTTGCCCTGCCTACCCCACCTACCAGCCCAGCCCTTACCCTTCCGGCCTTGCCACTGTCCTTCTACCCCCAACCCTTCATTAAACAACCTTGCGTTCAGTTGTTTGTGTCCGGTGTTGAGCACATGAGTCCACTAGTGTAGCTCCCCCGCAACATCTACTGTTATTTTGGCCTACCCAAATTATATTCTACTTGTTTTCTCACTCTCACTATAATGATTCTGCTCTGCTGGAAAATGGTTAACAATTACAATGTTGCAATCTGGCTTGTGATTTGACCCAATTGATACATTGTTTCAAACTCAGAGCGCCTGTAATAGTTTAATACAATGTTACAAATTCACAGCCAAAGGCATATATACCTCTTTTTGGCTGGATTTAAACAAGGTTTTTATTACAAAATGAAAAAAATACATTATCAAATTGCTTTTGGAATAAATGTAATTTGCGAGTGCTCGGGTGAACATAAATACCGCAACTAAATGAATAGGCAGATTAATTTGATATTACGTGATGTCTGGTCTGTCCTGCAAGTCGAATGTTAGGATTTGTGATTTTTCTAAAGCAATTTCAATGCATTACATTTTTTAATTAAAAAAAAATGTTTTAACTTGCATACATTTCTATAAGAAATAGTGGCAGGTTACAATAGCAGAAAGGGTATATTTAAGTTGTGTCCGGGGAGTCGAGATCACTGTAAGACAGGTGAAATGCGCTGGAAGATCTCTTTAATGTGCAAAAATACTTAATCCGTTAAGAGCACTACTCAATCTTGTATGTAATGTAATTTCTTGCCTCCTTCTCATTCGTTAAAATAATTATTAAACTCTAAATCTAATCTAAATTCAAACGATTATATCCATAACTCTGCTTCTGTCAGGGTTTGTTTTAGCTGGCTTGCCTGAAGCGATCAAAACCGAGCTAGTTGGCTCTCGACTCGAGACATCTCCTTAATAGTGAATCTCGTTATTATGGCACCTGTCAGTGGGTGGGATATATTAGGCAGCAAGTGAACATTCTGTCCTCAAAGCTGATGTGTTAGAAGAAGGAAAAATGGGCAAGCATATTATCTGAGCGACTTTGACAAGGCCCAAATTGTGATGGCTTAGACCACTGTTTCCCAATCCTGGTCCTGGGGACCCAAAGGGTTGCACATTTTTGTTTTTGCCCTAGCACTCACACACCTGATTCAAATTAAAGACTTGATGATAGGTTGATTACGTCAATCAAGTGTGTGAGTGATAGGGCAACATTTGAAACAGGTGTGTGAGTGCTAGGGCAAAAACAAAAACTTGCAACCCTTTGGGTCCCCAGGACCAGGATTGGGAAACAGTGGCTTAGACGACTGGGTCAGAGCATCTCCAAAACTGCAGCCCTTGTGGGGTGTTCCCGGTCTGCAGTGGTCAGTACCTATCAAAAGTGGTCCAAGGAAGTATAAGCGGTGAACCGGCGACAGGGTCATGGGCGGCCAAAAGTCATTGAGGCACGTGGGGAGAGAAGGCTGGCCTGTGTGGTCCGATCCAACAGACGAGCTACTGTAGCTCAAATTGCTGATAAAGTTATTGCTGGTACTGATAGAAAGGTGTCAGAACACACAGTGCATCGCAGTTTGTTGCGCATGGGGCTGCGTGGCCGCAGACCAGTCAGGGAGCCCATGCTGACCCCTGTCCACTGCCGAAAGCGTGTACAAAGGGCACGTGAGCATCAGAACTGGACCACAAAGCAATGGAAGAAGGTGGCCTGGTCTGATGAATCATGTTTCCTTTTACATCACGTGGATGGCCGGGTGCGTGTATGTCGCTTACCTGGAGAACACATGGCACCAGGATGCACTGTGGGAAGGAGGCAAGCCGGCGGAGGCAGTGTGATGCTTTGGGCAATGTTCTGTTGGGAAACCTTGGGTTCTGACATTCATGTGGATGTTACTTTGACATGTACCACCTACCTGTGCATTGTTGCAGACCATGAGCACCCTTTCATGGCAATGGTACTCCTTGATGGCACTGGCCTCTTACAGCAGGATAATGCGCCCTGTCACAAAGCAAAAATGTTTCAGGAATGGTTTGAGGAACACAACAACGAGTTGAAAGTGTTGACTTGGCCTACAAATTCCCTGGATCCCTATCCAATCGAGCATCTGTGAGATGTGCTGGACAAACAAGTGTGATCCATGGAGACCCCACCTTGCAACTTACAGGACTTAAAGGATCTGCTGCTAACGTCTTGGTGCCAGATACCACAGCATACCTTCAGGTATTTAGTGGAGTCCATGCCTCGACGGGTCAGGGCTGTTTTGCGGCAAAACGGGAACCTACACAATATTAGGCAGGTGGTCATAATGTCATGGCTGATCGGTGTATGTGTTTGTTTCACCACTGCACCCCACGGCTTATTGTTTGTATTGCCTACGACTGTGAGGTGCAGATCTTTACTTTTGAACAAAGTAAAGAGAGACTTTTGATTGTTATTCCCTGTTTTGGTTTTCCTTCCCTTTTGCCTCACCTTTTTACGCACTTGCCACCAGTGCCGGTCCTAGCCTTTTGGGGGCCCTAAGCAAATTTTTATTTGGGGGCCCCCTCTCTCCTAGCGGCCCGGGACTTACTAGCAGTCCAGAGCCCCCTAGCAGTCGGGGGCCCTAAGCAACCGCTTATGTCGCTTATGCCTAGGGCCGGCCCTGCTTGCCACAGTCCAGACTGCCACACAGTCTGGACCTGACGCCAGAGATGATATTAACTGGAGCTCTGCTACAACTTCAGTAATAAACTTGTTTGGCACATTATAAATGATTTCTAATTTTAATAAAAGCTGGCCTAATTTCAGTCCTATTTCTTCTTTTTTAAATGTTTCTGAATGCTCATTTGCCTCAACATCATGTACTTCTGCAATATCATCTGTAAAATTTGACTGATCTTTTTGACTGATCTGTACTATTTCTGACCGGAAGTTCCCTGAAGAATGCTGTGTGTGTTGTCGACTTCTATGCGATCCAAAGGTTCCATACACATTTGTAGAAAAATCACACTCTATAAAAACACAGAGCACAGTTTTTTTTAGATGAACTCCAAGATGTTGAAAATAATCCTTGTCAGTGGAGAAAAAAGAACTGCAAAGTTCTCATTTAAAACAAATTACCTCAGGTGTTGACTTGTCAGTTGAATGTTTCCTTGACAAATGTGATTTGAGGGAACTCTAGGTTTTGAAGGAGCAGGGGCAGCTTGAAAATAAACAGGGAAGTGAATCACTGTGTCCATGCCTTAATCGGTAGTGGTTTAAAAGTCTTTTTTTTCAGGGGCAATAAACTACAGATCTTGCAGAGCCATCCCATATGACATCAGAAGAATAAATGGCATCCGAATGCCTGTCAACCAAAATGCTTTCCAACACTTCCATTCGGAACAGCATTTCTCTGTTTATCTGTCCATCCGTTCCTCTGTCCATTCTTATACAAAAGAAAAAGAAAAGAGGAAGTCCAACTACACTGTAAATGGTTTCTGTTTGTTTTCACAGCATTATTACCTTATTTTCAACAGTGTATTACTGTAAAAGCTGTATACAGTAGTTTCCTGTCGCTTTGTAGTGCATTCTGGATTTTTTTTCATGGCTGGTGATTTATTACGGTATGCCTAAATCTTACCATTACAAAAGTAATATTGCGCTAGCCGTATTCCAGAATACAGTAATACTAACCAATTTTCACATATCGCCATTTTTCACATATTTAGCCTACAATGGCTTTTACCATACATAAGTGCATAAAATCGGCAGTTACAAGTGACATCATTTTTTAGACTAGTTTTCTCTTATATTGAAGTGAGCTAAGTAAACAATGAATCACTGAGATCCCAATAACAAATTGGCCTCTCCATATGGTCGTTTTATACAAACTATTTATTCTGCTGTGCAATATGATCAAACTAAGGGCTGTGCAATATGATCAAAATCTTATATCCTGATATAGGTCATTTCATATCCCGATAACGATACATATCACAATATTGCACATTTTCTATAAATTCAATGTGCAATATTGTGATATGTATCGTTATCGGGATATGAAATGACCTATATCAGGATATAAGATTTTGATCATATTGCACAGCCCTTAGTTGTAGAGGGTTGGTCATATTTGGTCCTTTACTTCAATCTTAGCTTAAAACTGGTTTTTAAAAACCACATCTTTCCTCAAAACTAACACTGGATCCCTTCTTGCAGATGTTGTCCCCTCTTACAATTACTGCCCCTCTACACTCCTGCCACCATATCAAATCCTAGAATCGCCACTGCATGAGGAACATTTCACCTGAACCGTTAAGACGGACAGAAGAGTTAACCTGCAATGAAAGTTACTGTAAATCTATGGTCAGCTTTTCATTAATGTCCTGCTGCATGACCTCTTATAATCCTTACCCAGCAGAGCCAGAAGAGGACTGGCCTCTCTAGGTTTCTAGGGGGTTTTCATAGACACTGTGCATGAACTCTTGTTGCTTGCTCTTTGGGGTTTCAGACTGGGTATCTGTAAAAGCAGTTTATGACAACTGATCTGAAAAGGGCTTCATAAAATAAATATGATTGATTGATTGAACAATAATTAGGCTTTGCCCTTATGAAATGTGTAAGGATGGGCTGTTTGTTCAAAGTGTTGCAAGGTGTTTATTTGAACTGGTCCAAAATGTGGAGGCTGAAACGTAGGGTAGGTCTTAATCACAGTAACAACATTAGGAAAAAAGTATTTGGGCATAAAATTGTTATCGGAATCCAGACAAAAAATAGCCAACTAAAGACCTATGCATGATTCCATCCTTTTCACTGACCCCCTTTTATCAAAATGCAGGTATTGAGTATGTATGAATGGTTCTCTGCTTTTATCTTCCACAGTTTAATACATCCCTAAATTACCCACTGATGTTTAAAGAAATTGTAAATAATAGGATTTTTGAAAGGGGGTAATACCCACTGCGAAATGTATATACTTAGCTATTTTTTACAGGGTATATATCACGTTTGTCTGAAAAGGGTTGTCACTGAGTCAGATTTTTTTACACATATTTCCAATATCGTCCTCCAGGTGGCGCTAAATGAACAACTAACTCCTGCTGCGCTCTCCGACAGCGTCACTAACATCGAGTATCAGTGTTTTAGTCCCAGCTAATTTCATGTCAGCTGGTTACTCGCACTTACCTTACATCTAAAAACTAAGTGAGTTTGAGCTCTTTACAAATTGTTATAACAGAGGTAAACATAAGAAATAGTTGCTTGCTATGTGCTTGATTGGATGTAGCTGACATGACTACGGCCGCTGTATATAATACTGCTGACGATTTGTCAACAACAACAAAATTCAGCGTACGGATAAAATGTCACTAACTGTTGGCTGGAATATGTCTTCCGTCATTTCACTTTAAATATGTTATTGTTCTACTGCCTTCAATGCATGATACGCAGTGAGTGTCAGTGCTGCAACAGTTTCCACAGTTTTCACCTGTCAAATGTGGAGTTCATAGTGACGAAGATGAAGGCAGAATAACCCTAATTACAGTTCTACCAAACTAATGAAACGTATATCCTTTACTGTTTATAGGCGAATTATGTATTTGAACAAATGCAGCCTATGTACTATGAGAAACAATGATAAAAACACAAACAGGACTTGCTTCGCCCCGCCTTCCTGCTGTATATGTGTGCCTGGGCTTGAGCGCGCGAGAGAGAGAAAGAGCGAGCGAAAGAGCGCAATCGTTTGGAAATCACTTTACTCTCACACAACGCAGCTGCGCTGGGTGAGGCGTGGAGCGGACAATCTCGAGGTATCTCATCGTTGTGTGAGAGTAGCCTGCCGAGGGGTGACTGACATAGGACCAAACACTGGCAACTAATGGACATACTGAATTGTGATTTTATCGGGTTTTCCCCCTCCTCCACATTTCACTTTGCAACCCTCTGCTGTGGGAACATATCAAGGATGCTGGCATTTTAGTGTAGCAGCTGGTGAAGATATTCCTAAGCACGGGATGCTGCTTTATAAGTGGTTCTATACAGTGTACTCGTTTCTTTCCGTAACGGAGGAAAGGACAACAATCTGATGGTGGCACTTCGGGTCACCAAGTTGTTTTCTGCCGACAATTCTTGTCCTAATTCATAGGCTAGGGAATTAATAACTCGAAGACCGCCTGTGGATTTGAAGGAATATATGTTGCCAGCTGATTAAGAGGATTTTTTTTTAATCCTGGAAGAGTTGTTCATTTATTGAGGATTCCTAATTGTGGGGGCATATTGAGTGCCTGGAGTGGCTTCGTACAGGAGCAGAGATAGATCGAAGCTTTAGCCCGACTGAAGCGCTAGGAGCTGGAATAGGCTACTGAGGGGTTCTCATCCACCCAAGGTAGGCTAAACTTGTGCGTTAACATGCACATATTACACTTCACACACGTGAGTACAACATTTATTTTAAATAAATTATTTTTCATTTCCAGTTTTTGAATTGTAATATTGTGTCCGTTGCCTGGCTGTCATATCCTAGTCTTGGGTAGGGTAAATTGCGATCCATTTACGCGCAAGAAATACTGGTTATCCAGGTCCAATATAGTTTATGGTTAAGTGGGAATGATAACATTATAATTGCAACTCCGAGATAGCTAAAAATAAATATCCAAAATATGTGGGGATTTCAGTCCGTTTCATTCCGACTTGTGTCGGCGGCTGACACTCACTGTATGAATATTTGCACTGAGGATTACAGATCTATAGATGTTTTCTAACATTACTGGTATCGACTTCTAAATGAGGGACAGTGCACTTACCCCGTCCAAATTACCTTTCTGTTTATGACATAAGACATTTGTTAGCTAAAGCGCCCCATGAAATCTCCGTTCTGCGGTCACATAACACGCTTTTTATAAAGACCCTCCATTGAGGAATATTTTAAATTAATCTGTTCGTCTTGCATAATTATTCATTTTTTGTCGCGAAACCTCATCCTAACGGAGTCTTTCTAACTGACGGCCATTCTTGAATGTAATATGTTTATAATAATAAGGTATTCAATATTTGATATTAACAATGCAATAGCCTATGTTATCGAGGCACATAATATCCAGCAGTAGGAATAATAATAAACGGACCGATTAAGAAATCGCAATTGTCTCCTAATAAGTGAAATGTTTTAAATAGTATTTTATTAGAAGCTCTTGTAGCACCTGTAGCTGAGTCTTACGAATTGCCTTTACTCAAAGATGCCTAGATACTGTATCAGCTGGCAATAGGCCTATGCAATAGTTTATAACTAATGGATATATATGAACCACATTAGGCTATTTGTAGAAATTGACAGCTTTCTGAAGAGGCGGCCGTTTCCTTGTCATCACGACAGCCTGATTGTGACATGTATTTAGCAATCCGGTCATTCTGGCCTCTCCCTTTGCACAACCTGCCTAACCTGCTATGCAGGACGATGATACGAAAACACATGAAACCATAACAATAAACATGGACCTGCGTATTTCCTCTTCCTTAGGACGATTTTGATATGGTTATAGGCACGATGACACACCACTTCGCATACTATATGCAGCGGCTACTCTCCTCGTCCCATATAATTTACCGTAGCCTGTATATAGTTCTTCGTTTTTATATCTACCCAGAAAAATACAACCTCACTAGTATTGTCTGGTAAGCGTTCATGACCTTGACTCTTCCCATTACATGCCATTTGGCTACTGCAGAGCCGGTCCCAATAGCAGAAAGGTTTCGGATCTTCAGTCAAGCGCTGGTAAAATGCCGAACTCAGCTTCTTGTCGAATTCATTTGCATGCGGGTTAGGTTTCCAGCTATTAAAAAAATAATCGGTGCGAGCAAGGCAATGTTTTCAATTTACGTTGTTTACAAACTCTACCTTAAAAAATTGTGAAAAACATGAATACAATGTTTTTGCTGAATATTAAACGAGAGGCCTACAGGACTAGCACACTATTACGGACAGGACAATTCCATTAATTTGCATTGTCATTTCTCACATGCATCGAAGTAGCCTCAGGTCAGTGGAATGATTGGTTATCGTCAACCCTCATGGTTGCTTGCCTGGTTGAGGTTTTGCATGAGCTTGGTTACCAATACAATTGGCTGGTACTTCATTGTCATGCGCCTGGATTCTGGGCTGAAAACTGTCTCTTTCGGTGTTCTAGCCTACCTTGTGTGTCTTAGTAACCTGTCCTGTACATCCAAACCAGGAGAACTTGGAAATAACAGTGAGTATGTTTATTAATTTAAGTATTTATTTACAGACTATGCAAGTCTAGTTGTTAGTACATATTATTTGACATTACTGTTGGTTGTGAAGTGTAGCCTACTGAGGCCTTGAGCAATTGTCGTCAAGCAGGGGCAGATTTCCACAACAGAAACCGCTCACTGGTTTATCATTCCAATTTCATTTGACACAAACTATGTCATGATCATAGTTTCGGTTTGAAAAGCAGTTGAGCAGGCCAAGCATATCATCACCAGGGATATAAATAGTCCTTATTTTTATTATGTATGTTTTTGCTTAAAAGTAATAATCTGAGTCGACAGGATTCATAGAAGTCACACTTATACACTTAGAAATGTTCAAATTGCCTTCTGATGAAGGTTGCAGCCTCTGCTCTGGACCTAATGAGAATGGTTGTTGATCATTTATAAGCTAGGATTTGTCTGCATAGTGATATCACCAGATTTGGACCATATGGCTTTATATATATAATAATTTCATTTATGTACAGCAACTGTAATGAATATGTTTTTTATGGAGATCATGGCATGACGTCGGATATAGGCCTAAGCTAGGTCTTATTTTTTAGTATAAAAGTAGTGAGTAGTTCCATCTGTCATCAGGGGGATAATCCCTATTTGTTATTTCTGAGGTGTATGATCAATTAAAGTCAAGGCAGTATGATATAAAACCATATGGAGAAGGGTGTGACAGCTGTGGTTTAAAGCATAGATGTTGTTCACCAAATCCAAAGAGACTGGAATTATTGAGATCGTACAAATCTGCAGTGTTCTAATGTGTGTGTGCCACTGATGGATGCTAGATAACACCTTGTTTTCTCCTCTGACCTAGTACACTTGCAACGTGCATTTATTTGGAGTGGGTAGACCCTAAGCACAGACGAGAGAGAGATAGATGCAGTATCCTGCCCCTGTAGACTAGTTTTCCAGACCCACACTGTATCTCTGCCAAAGCAGGACAGACAATGGCTTCTCATTTTTTCCTTACATCAAATACCACACTGGTGTGTTGCTAGCAAAACAAACTTCTATTGGGTGGTAAACTATATTAAACTCACAAAATTGTCTTTTGGTGTATGCATTTGAGTTGTGTGTTTCTACCAGTAGCCACACAGATATGTTGCATCTGGGTGTACATTCTCCTAGCATGCAATGTCACCGTGAGCTAGCACCAGTGAGTGGGGTAGTGGTGCACTTTTGTCTCGGTTCGCCCTAAGTAGCCAGCCCTGGCTCGGCAGTGCTGTGCCTTTTTGGATGACGCTATCTCCCCCCTCCCCACTGCCTCATTTATGGGCGTAGTCTGTCATAGTCTGGCAGACAAGGCAACTAGCAACAGTTTTCCTGTTTGTGAATTAAGGGGGATTGAGTAATCTGGGGCCAAACAATAGGGCTGAATAAAATAATTAAAGTAATCCCCTCTGTGCTAAAGGGGTTAGGGACCACCCATCCAGCACAGAGAAGTCCCTGACCAGGAGTCCCCAGAACGGCAAAGAGAATGAGGCTGATTATGCAGGACAATTGCCCAGCTGGATGGGCCATCTAGGGTTGGGCTCTGTCACTTGGTTCAATAACCGTTTCACCCAGCCCAGTTACCTAGCTTTAATCCTACATTTCCCTCATTTTCCTTGTGTAGAGCAGGCCAGGATTTCATTATTGCATTGAGGTGATGGTCAATGTACTGCTCAGTGCTGACAATTGAGCCAAATAATATTTATGTACGGGTTATATTTAGACCTCTAAAGTGCTTATGCAATAGATTACTTCAAACTGGAACACATGAAAAGCTAGTGTATAAAAAAGAAGAGTCATATTCTGTGCAATCAGTACTATGTGGTTTATATATGATGTGTGCACAATATTCATAAATATGCACTATTTCTTAAATTAACTTAATTGTCTGGTCCTTCTTGTCTTGTGTTTGTGTTTGTATGTATATGTGTGTGTGTATATATACAGCTCCGGAAAAAATTAAGAGACCACTGCACCTCTTTCTTTCCTTTCCAAAAAGTCGAAAAGGAAGGTTTTGAGTGAGGAACAGAAGGGTTAAGACCATTGCAAATTGAACGCTTCTGTTCCTCACTCAAAACGTTCTTTTTCAACTTTTATAGAAAGGAAAGAAATAGGTGCAGTGGTCTCTAAATTTTTTCTGGAGCTGTTTGTGTACACACACACACACACACACACACACACACACAGACACAAACACACTCACACTTATGTTGTCTTGTCAATAATGTTTCTTTAATCTATCATGTATTTAATATTTTATATGCAATAGCTAATAAGAATCCTAATAATTTAAACTAAACCATGTCTTTCTGTCTATTGGGAAACCGGCTTTGGGACCCATGGAGATCCCAACTTGTTCATGACATCCGTTCTCAGACGCTCGTCTTATACTGGAACATTTTCACCCAGCTGTGTTTATTATGCGTGTGTACGGGCATACGTTGTTGTTGTTGGTGGGGGTTGGAGGGAGGTTAGGGTTGTAACAATAATTTATGTGTATTCGCAAACAGCAGTAGCAGAAGTTCTTAAAAAAATAAGCAAACATTTTGTATGTTTGCCTCTTGGTAAGTGGTTCCTGCGTAGTGCAATAAAGGGCCTTGTGACATTAAACATTAACGAGAGAGGGGCAAAAGAGGTTGTCCAGTGTTATCTTTCAGAGTCAATCATTCCGCCTGCACGTCTGAAACTATGGCCCTTCTAAATATCCATAATGTCACTGTGTAATTTGATTCTTGACTTATTCTTCCTTATGCACATTCCAGTGAGGGCTCAATGAAGTACGTGAATGGCCTCTTGTCACCATGATTTAATCTAGCACGGACTTGCCTAATAGCTACTTAGGTTAAATATGCTTAAATATTATTACTGGGTTGTGGATGGTCCCACCTAGTTATCCTAAGATTAATGTACTAACTGGAAGTCTGAGTGTCTACTAAATGACAAAAATGTAATGATGCGGCAAAATCGGTATGGTTAAAGACTTGTCAAACTGGTCTATTTGCTGTTTGCTTGTTGTTACACTACTTCCTGAGGCACATTCCAATGAGCGCTCAAGTGAAGTCTGTTGCTGGCCTCTTGTTGCCATGACGCGGTAGCAATGGTGAACTTGCTAAACCGGTTGGCTTAGTGTTTGTGTATTGCTATTTCTTACGCAACTGCTTTTATGTGGTCCCCATTGTAATGAATCACCTGCCTGTGCTGTTATTGTGGCTTAACTGTAGTAGGCGACTTTTGTTGTGAAGCATTCAAAAGTGTTTCTGACAGAAATGGGTTCAAGTACCATTTCAAATTGTCCAAAACTTTTATCATTTGCTTTACAGTGCCAAATGAAGGGGTTTATATATTGATTTTTTTAATGAGGCATCCAGGTCTGGCAGCTAGCTGTCTGGTTGAGGCAAAGTTTTTGGGGCGGGGTGAGGTGGGGGTTAGGATGACAAATTCCTTGCCATACTTGGTGGTAAAACCAATGTCCAATGAGGGGATTTGTTATAGGTCCTTTTGGGCAGGATTTAGCGTGGAGCAAGGATTTTTGCAGTGGACACAACTGCACAGGTGTAGGGCACAAGTGCGGGGGGCAGGAACAGAAAGAGAAATATGAAAGTAGTTAAGGCTGTGGAGCATAAAGAGTGTCTGCTAGCTCAAACAATACAATACACAAGTCACAATGCCTTCTTATTTAGAAGGCCATTGGTTTCAATTCTGTTGACATTGATAGGATCAAGTGGGTGCGGTGAAAAGGAGCTAGGAAGCTACTAGTTTCAATGGCATCCTATGACATCAGAGCTCTTTCTCACGTGTGCATCTTTTGAGGTTTCACACCTTGTTCACAAGCACTTCAGCACTGCTGATGAAAGAGGAGGGGAGAATTGGTTATTGTTATTTTACCAGCCTAAAAGCTGCTCTGCCATAAGTCGGACCCCGACTTATGGCAGAGCAGCTTTTAGACATCCAAGGTACTGCTGTACCTTGGATGTCTATTGTAAATAGATAAGAAAGAAAGCTGTTCTAACGACTCATTGTCATTTAAATATATCTATGCTATTGTCTGCATGTGTATGTCTGAATACTGTTTGAAGGGTCCCCTCAATCCCCTATCTAGCCAGAGGGGTTAAGGCAATGCAAGGTGTCAAATGCTGATTTGACATTCTTAAGTACAAAGTGTCTTGTAAATGTTGTCGTTAGAGGCCCCTGCCACTCAGAGCAACCGGGGTGTTAAATTTCCATCACAACGTCTACCTTTCAGCCAGACCTCTCATTGTCACCAGTCACTCAGACACAAAGGTATGCGTATACACGTATAGTGTATGAACATGAACACACACTCACACAGACATTCTCTCTCCCTTTATTTTATTTCACTTTCTATTTATGGGGCTATTCATAGGAAACATGTTTACATTACAAATTAGAAAGATTTATCTTTCTACCTATTTCCTCTTTCTACCTATTTCCTATTTCCTTCTCTTATGGGTCTTCTGCTTTTCACATACAAACACGCACCCTATTCCCTGACCCACATTCATGCTATACACATTCACAGTCCGGTGAGAATGTTCCAGTGCAAGTCCAGAGTGTGGGAAAGGATGTGATGAGCATGTTGGGATCTCCCTATGAGGCCTGTTTCTCTGTGCTGTGACCCTCTCCAAAGGCCACCAGGAGCACAGAGTCCGCGTCCCAAATGGAAACATATTCACTCTAATGTACACAACATTTGACCAGGGCCAACAAAGTCCCTTTGGGATGCAACCCCTGTGTTCCAATGTCTTAGCACTATTTATCATTGAATCCAGTTAGACGTACATAGTTATAATATCCCATAATATGATTATACATAAATGTATTTCCAACCTAAAGGGTCAAGTTAAACATATCTGTTAAAGCATGGTAATGATAAATGGTTAGGTTCACACCTTTTTCTTTTTTTTATCAATCACCGACTCTGGCCTCTAGGTCCACGATGAGCTAAGTCGGTTGAAAGGATGGGGTTTTGGAGACAGCCTGTTTTTCCCCCACCTACCGCACAAAATTCAATTCAGCCTGTTCTACCCAGCCTCTTCAGTGGGTTGTGAAATAATTGCCGCATGACTGACCCGCCATAAGACTCAGCCCCGGGGTGAGGTATTTTGCACCTTTCCAAAAAGCACCTCCATGTTTTACCACACACAAACACACTTTCTACCACACTTTATAATTAGGTCTGTGTTAGTGTCATCCGTGGGGAAAATAGGAACTGTCGTTAGCAAAACCAGAATTAGACCGTTTCCCTCTCGCTCACCCTTGATCATAGATTGTAGTCCCTTACTATCCTCATTAGCACATCTCCTGCCTAGGTATATGTAGGATTCTTGGTATGAGCTTGAGTAGCCTATATAAAATTTTTTGGGTTAGGGTTAGTTGTGTTATTTTTGTTTCTGTGAAAGTGTGTGTGGCCGAGTGCGTCATTTTTAATCTTAATACATCCTACTTCACGCAGTGAATAAAACTCTGCCCTGCAACGTCTGTCAATGTGTTTACAACCCCAGCCCAAATCTGTCTTTTGCTTCATCTCTCAGCCCTCCATGCATGTGTGTTATGTGGCTTTGCTCTCGTGTCTTACCGGTTTAGGCTGTGGGGTAGAGTGGAAAGTTTCTCCGGCCCACTGATCTCCACCCAACTCTGCTTCATTAGTGTTGGAGGCAGAAACTGAATGATAGAGTGAAAGAGAGGAGAGATAGCGGGTGGCCTAATGTTGAATGGACATTAGAGAGGCCTGTACTATTTGCACAGAGTGCAAGATCAAAGCAGCATGACCTTAACCATAATGGATTAAACATATATGTGCTTTATTTATATTTTTTGTATCTTTTTTCCTCTTATTATTCTTTCAAACCCTCTCTCTGTGAATGTGGAGGTTGGTAATGTCCCTGTTGTCTGGTGCTATGGCTGAGGAGGCTGATTGTCATGCACTCAACACCCCCTTCCCCCTTTCTCCTGTGATGAAGATTGGTACAGGGACCGTTTTTCCTCGTAATGTTCAATAGCTTAAGTGGCCAGTGGAAGATTACAAAAGCATTGCCTCTCTCTGTCTTTCTTTCCTCCCCTCACTCGCTCACTTTCACTGTCCAATTCTTTTGGCTCATTAAAGATGCCCTAAGACACCAAGGGACCAGACTCCCATGCACCCACACACATGCAAGTACAAAACACAGACACTGTACTCACTTTTGCACACACAGGTCAAGGCATATGCTTCTGCATGCACACATGTTCACACACTGATTTTTTTTTAACAGCTATGACGTTTAAAAGCTAGAGTAATGGATGTTAAGAAATAAGAGGAGGAGGGTCCTAAAAGCAAAAAATGTATCCTTTCTTCATTTCTAAATGCTAATCCATACTCAGTCTGAGAAGGACGGGGTTGGGATCGGGGTGGGACGTGAGTAGAAGAAATCCTTTCAGAAACAAGGAAGTGCGAAACTCCACAGAGTAACCTCTAGTGACCGGTGTTTTTCTTGGCCCGTTTCTAGTGAGCGTGAGATTTTTCCATGGTGGAATGAAAATATACAAGTGAAATCTATTACAGCACTTTAGGTTGAGATATTTTATCATCAGTGCCGAAAACAACATTTAGCACCGTATGAGCTTGCTGCCTTTTAGTTGCATATATTTAATTTAGAAAGAAGTCCAAATATGACTGGGAAGCTGTGTTTGGATGGCCTGGACAATCTGATCTTGTCAAAGTCCATAATAAGCTGTAAGCAACAGTGGCAAGAGAATTATCCTTATCATTCCCCTTAGTCTACAGGGTGCTTTTAGGATTGCTTACATTACAAGAGAGAATACAATTCTAGATAAAATTATCCTAGCATTATTTATTTTATTATTATTATACCTTCATTTCAACATGGAACACAGACTGAGACTAGGTCTCTCTTTCAGCAGGGCCCTGTGCATACAGTTTAGGTACAAAGATTAAAAACAAACAGAAAAGAAACCCCACAGAGAACAGACAAAACAGATAGCAGAAGACAAAATACAATGCTTTAACACAGGTGTTATTCTCTTAGAGGCCTCAGGGTTTAGTGGATATTGGGCCTGGCAAGGACTTTGGGCTCCCTTAGGTGTGACCCAGGGATGGGGTCTTTGCTGAAATCAATATTGATATTACAGCCAATAATAGGACTGGATTTTCAGATTCAACTTTATTGTCATTGAACAGTACAAGTAAAATACAGTGAAATACAGTTAGCATCTAACCAGAAGTGCAAATAGACGAGGGCAGAAAATTTACAAGTATTAAGTATATGTATACATATATACTTTTGTATACATATATAGTCTTTTGTAATAGCTGTCTATGAGGCCCCCGAATTCTTGCAGGTGGTATAACTGCGCATTCGTCTTGGCAAAATGCCTCCAGGTCATGCAAAGTCTTTGTTCGTCTTGCATGAACCGCACGTTTGAGATCTCTCCAAAGTGGCTCGATGATATTAAGGTCAAGAGACTGTGTTGGCCACTCCAGAACCATCACCTTTTTCTGCTGTAACCACTGGAGGGTCAACTTGGCCCTATGCTTAAGGTAATTGTCGTGCTGGAAAGTCCAAGAGAGTCCCATGCACAGCTTTCATGCAGAAGAATGCAAATTGTCTGCCAGTATTTTCTGATAATGTGCAGCATTCATCTTGCCATCAATTTTCACAGATTCCCTGTGGCTTTAGAGCTCATACACCCCCAAAACATCAGTGAGCCACCACCATGCTTCACAGTGGGGATGATATTCTGTTCACTATAGGCCTTGTTGATCCCTCTCCAAACATAGCGCTTATGGTTGTGACCATAAAGCTCTTTTGTTCTCGTCACTTCAAATTACAGTGTGCCAGAAGCTGTGAGGCATGTCAAGGTGTTGTCGGGCATATTGTAACTGGGCTTTTTTGTGGCATTGGCGCAGTAAAGGCTTCTTTCTGGCAACTCAACCATGCAGCTATTTTTGTTCAAGTATCGTCATATTGTGCTCCTTGAAACAACCACACCATCTTTTTCCAGAGCAGCCTGTATTTCTCCTGAGGTTACCTTTGGGTTTTTCTTTGTATCCCGAACAATTCTTCTGGCAGTTTTGGCTGAAATCTTTCTTGGTCTACCTGACCTTGGCTTGGTATCAAGAGATCCCCAAATTTTCTATTTCTTAATAAGTGATTGAAGAGTACTGACTTACATTTACAAGGCTTTGGATATCTTTTTATATCCTTTTCCATCTTTATAAATTTCTATAACCTTGTTTACGCAGGTCTTTTGACAGTTCCTTTCTGCTGCCCATGGCTCAGTATCTAGCCTGCTCAGTGCGTCCACGTGAGAGCTAACAAACTCATTGACTATTTATGCACAGACACTAATTGCAATTTAAAAAGACACAGGTGTGGGCAATTCATCTTTAATTGCCATTTTCACCTTTGTGTGTCACCTTGTGTGTTTGTAACAAGGCCAAGCTTTCAAGGGTATGTAAACTTTTGATCAGGGCCATTTGGCTGATTTCTGTTATCATTATGATTTAAAAAGGAGCCAAACAACTATGTGATAATAAATGGCTTCATATGATCACTATCCTTAAATAAAAGACATTTTTTTGCATGATCAGTCATATTTTCAAAATCAATGCCAAACTTTCTCAATTTCTGCCAAGGTATGCAAACTTATGAGCACAACTGTATATTACCAGTGAAATTTGTAGATGAGCAATACTAAATGTGCAATAAGGCAAATTGAGGAGGGCAGAAATTTAACTAGTACAGGCGCATCTCAAAAAATGTGAATATCATGGAAAAGTTCATTTTTTCCCATAATTCAAATCAAAAAGTGACACCTTCATATATTCTAGATTCATTACATATAAAGTGAAACATTTCTAGCCTTTTTTTTTCAGTCTTGATGATTACGGCTTACAGCTCATGGAAAAATAAAATATGCAGTATCTCAAAATATTGGAATGAAACATTTACAATACAGAAATGTCGACCTAAGAAGAGCACTAATCAGCAAATTAACTCCCTGAGCCTTAAGTACACACAACCACAATCATGGGGAAGACTGCTGACTTGACAGTTGTCCAGAAGACACTTATTAACACACTCCACGAGGAGGGTAAGCCACAGAAGGTCTTTGCTGAAAGGGCAGGATCAAAGGATATTCATGGAAAGTTGACTGGAAGGTAAAGTGTGATAGAAAAAGGTGCACAAGCAACAGGGATGATCGCAGCCTTGAGAGGATTGTCAAGCAAAGCCAATTCAAGAACTTGGGGGAGCTTCACAAGGAGTGGACTGGGGCTGGAGTCAGTGCATCAAGAGCCACCACGCACAGACGTGTCCAGGAAATGGGCTACAAGTGTTGCATTCCTACTGTCAAGACACTCCTGAACCAGAGACAACATCAGAAGCGTCAGTGGTCCAAAGTTCTCTCCAGATGAAAGTAAATTTTGCATTTCATTTGGAAATCAAGGGCCCAGAGTCTGGAGGAAGAGTGGAGAGGCACAGAATTCAAGTTGCTTGAAGTCCAGTGTGAGGTTTCCACAGTCAGTGATGATTTTCAGGGCTCAAAGAAAATATTTTTTGCCACTGGCCCAGTGGGGCCAGTGAGTTTGAAACTTACTGGCCCAAAAAACATTTTTACTGTCCCTCGTTCCAAAAGTTGTAGTTTATCAGTGTCACAACATAGAACCAAATACCAAATTTGTTACTTAACATGATTAATCATTTATGAAATGCATTCTGGATATATAAAACAACACATTTTTATATTTCTTTCATAACATTTCTAATTATAAAAATGAATAATAAGATAAGTCAAAAAAGCGTATGACTTTCAAACAAAACACTGACTTTCAAACAAAACACTAACTCATTCACCCCAGGGAACAAGACGACCGGCCGGTCCGTCAGTTACTAGGTATGCGGTTGTTATGTCGTGCAATCACCCAATGGGCATCTGCATTTAAATTCCTGATACAACCAAGGGCCCTGAAGACGGATTGTCAGCCACCCCCTTGGCTGTCATGCTGACCAGGTGCTGTTTGCTATTGGCATGGCTGGTCGGGGATTGTTTGCGAAAGTTGTCAGTGCCTTTGTAAAAAGACCCACATTTGTCCGCTCTAGCCAGGAACTTAGGACAGATGACAGTGCATCTGAGTTCCATTGACGTCGAAACGGGTAAATTATTTTTTGCACTGAGGTAAAAATGTTCGCTTTCGTTTGAGCTCGTAGTTATCCTTCATTGCCTTCTTCAGTTGAGTGACTCGTGCAAGTTTTTAAATGTTTTAATGAAAAACAATACCAGACAGCCACGTGTCACATCACTGCTCAACTCTTGACTGGTCAACAGTGCGCGAAAGGAGTTGCAAGGTAGTTTTGTGCGTGTGCCAGATTATGAAACAACTGGAGGATGTCGAGTTTATAATGTGATTATTATATTTTTTAAATCTCTATTTTTTTTCCGGTGGCCCGATCGGGACAGTGACTTGCTAGTTTGATTAGTCCCGACTTGACTTTTTACTGGCCCGGGGCCATCGTTATTGTCGAGCCCTGATTTGGGGTGCCATGTCATCTACTGGTGTTGGTCCACTGTGTTTTATCAAGTCCAGAGTCAATGCAGCCGTCTACCAGGAGATTTTAGAGCACTTCATGATTCCATCTGCTGACAAGATTTATGGAGATGCTGATTTCCTTTTTCAGCAGGACTTGGCACCTGCCCACAGTGCCAAAACAATGGTAACTGGTTTGCTGTCCATGGTATTACTGTGCTTGATTGGTCAGCCAACTCGCCTGAACTGAACCCCATAGAGAATCTATGTGGTATTGTCAAGAGGAAAATGGGATACACCAGACCCAACAACACTGCTCAGCTGAAGGCCGCTATCAAATTAACCTGGGCTTCCATACCACCTCAGCAGTGCCACAGGCTCATTGACTCCATGCCACACCACATTGATGCAGTAATTTGTGCAAAAGAAGCCCTGACCATGTATTGAGTGCATAAATTAACATACTTAGGAATCCTTTGCAGGTGTTTTGAGTTAATTAGCTGATTAGAGCTCTTCTCAGGTCAACATTTCTGTATTACACATTTTTTTTCTAATATTTTGAGATACTGGATTTTTGTATTCCATGAGCTGTAAGCCGTAATCATCAGGATTGAAACAAAAAAGACTTGAAATGTTTCACTTTATGTGTAATGAATCTAGAATATATGAAGGTGTCATTTTTTGATTTGAATTATGGGAAAAAATTTACTTTTCCACAATTTTCAAATTTTTTGAGATGCACCTGTATTAGGTATAGTGTATGTTACAACTGGGATAATAGTTGTTCAGGTACAAATGGCAATTTCAAAATGGCATTCAAGATGTGCAAACAAAGCAGATGATGGAGTGATGGTAGCATGAAATGCAGAGATAGCAGCAATGAGGTCCTGAGGTAGACATGCGTGTGTAACAACTGTAAAAAATGCAGGCACAATGGCAATTCTAAATGTGCTAAGAGGCAAATTGAATGTACTGTACAAGGTGTATGTGCAACTGAAATGCAGGGATAGCAGCGATGAAGTTCCTGAGGTAGACACGTACCTTTAACAACTGAAAACGTCCATTATCAGGCATAGCAAGGCAGTGTCAGAGTAGTTCAAAGGAGTAGTGCAACAAGGTCCCAGGCGGGGGGGTATGTTAAGTGATGGGTCACCAAGTTCACAGAGTTCTCTGGGTCACAGAGTTCAGGAGGGTTACATTTTCTAAACAAATGCAGTGTACCTGTCTTCACACAGTGAAAACAGTACCTGGAGCATACATATATCTCTCACAACTACAAGTAACACCACTGAAAATACAAGTCAAGTAATACTGTCAAGGTAATACATGTCATGTACAATCAGAGCGTGCCAGACGTACCACTCTGGAGGATTACGTACATCAGATAACATAATCATTGCCATAGCGTACCACGCAGGATTGCGATCGTCAATCGCAAGAAAATCTTTTGATATGCGTGATCAATGCCCAATACTTGATACCATTCCGACAGATTTGTCTTCATAGTTGCACAGGGCTCTATCGAAAATGTGACGCACGCTACCTCTGAAGAATATTTCTCGAGCTACCGATGTCTGCAAGGTTACCCCACAAAATAATCTAGTGTCATGAGTCTTATTCGATATATCTCAGAAAATATGCCTTAATGTAAACAAGCCCAAATTCATTGACGTACCTACTGGGATAATAGCTTATGTTTGTTTCAGGGATTGGACATTGCTCAAAGTCTTTTGAGACATTGGTCAAAGACAGTTTTTTCTGACAGATTGAATGTGTTCCACAGAATTGTTTCCATTAAAGTTGTTTGCAAGTCATAAAACCCCAAGTGAACCTCTCTAAATTGAAAGTCATCTGTCTTTAAAATGATTTTTTGGTTACTCCTGAACTTAGTGTGATGTTTTCTAATCATGTTTGTTTCTGTCTTTTTTTTTCTTCAGACTGATGCTTTGCCAGTTGGGCGGAGTGATGGCGTTGAGGTGGGGTGACGTTCTGTTGATTGCCACCATGCTGCTGGTTTGCTGTTATACTGCCCCCACTGACATACTTTACAGGATGCTTGAGGAGCAGCCGCCCAACACGTTGATCGGCAGCTTGGCATCGGACGAGGGCCTGCCCGACTCGGGCCACCTGTACAAGCTAGAAGTGGGCGCCCCTTACCTGCGTGTGGATGGCAAGACTGGTGACATCTACACCACTGATATCCCCATTGACCGCGAGACGCTGCCAGACTGTCGCAACATATTTGAGGGTGACAAGTGCTTCTTAGAGTTTGAGGTGTCAATCACAGACCTAATGCAGGGCCAGACACCACGGTTGATTGAGGGCCGCATTGAGGTGCAGGACGTTAACGACAACACTCCGCAGTTCGCCTCACCCATCCTCACACTGACCATCCCGGAGAACACACACATTGGGACCCTTTTCCCCATCCCCATGGCCAGCGATAAGGACTCGGGCCACAATGGCGTGGCAGAGTACTCGCTTAGCGCTGGGCCCGACGCTGACCAACTCTTTAGCCTGCAGGTTGCCGAGGACACAGATGAGAAGCTGCCGCAGCTCATCGTTATGGGCAACCTGGACCGCGAGAAGAAAGACTCGTATGACCTCAACCTCCGTGTGGTAGATGGGGGCACACAACCACGTGCCAGCAGCGCACTGTTAAGGGTGACCGTCACTGACCAGAACGATAACGCTCCCAAGTTTGAGAGGAGCCACTACGAGGCTGATCTGGCTGAGAACAGCCCTATGGGACACTCAGTCCTGCAGGTACATTTCACGCAAACATGAATACAGTACATATGCACACACTATATAGTTTCCATATTAATATTTTCCTCTTTTTCTTTTTTATGTTTTATTGTTTGGTAGACGTTGACTAACACTCATTTACATGCATGTGCATGCATGTTCGCACACACACAGTCACTGTTTCTCCCTCTTTTAGAGCATTGCACACATCAAAAGAACTGCCATTTCATGCTCCAGGCTGTTTTTTTTATTCAAAAAGCATAAACAAGTAGTTTCATTTAGAATAACATGCACTTTATCTTTAAACTCAGACTTTGTGTGTTAGCTGTTCAACTACTACTCACACCAAATCTATACTTCAAAAATTACATATGCTGGAGAGACTGATCAGACAGGAATTGGTGAACTAGCTCACATTGATGTCATAAGAGCCCTCAAGCCTCTCTGCTTGACAAGCACCCTTACATTAGGAACCTCTGTTTCTCATGGGGCCCTGCCAAATGTACAAAACTACAGTGTTAAGGTTAAGGAAACAATGAAAGCAAATCATATTCTCTTCAAGTCAATCGATTTTTCTTCTTCCTCTTTATGGCACTTTAAACGCTGGCTTTACAAAACAGTAGTGAATTATTGACAGGTTCTCAGAATTGCATATTGTATTTCAGTGCAAACACAGGTAATAAGGCAAGTCTTACAGCTGGCAGGGTTCCAGGAGCAATTTGAGGAAAAGTGTCCAGGCATAGCATTTGTATAAATACTGTTAATCTGTTCAACAATTAGTCTATGCAATCAAGTTGTTCTCAAAGAGGCAGTTCAAGAATATTTTCTCCCTTCATGGTCTCACTCATGGGAGCAGTGAAAAATGAACACCAAGAGCAGAAAAAATTTCTAATTTGACAACTTGAGCGGGTCAGACTTGTCAATCAAGCATGTCTGCTTCCTCAAAGAAACACTCTCCAAATTCCTGTTAAGTGAAATTAATTCTGGGGTTTCTGTGGCGGATGAAATGGAATGAGTCACATAGAGCAATAATAGCAATAAGCCCCATGGATAATCTTATGAATGAGTCAGATTAAGTCATGCATGGCTCAGTAATGGGTGGGCTGAGTACTTCTATTTGAGTATCATTTGGGGTAAGTGATACATTGCTATGTAAGGTGTGTTCAAGAAGGAGACATGTTAAAAAGATTCCATTAGTAGATGTGATATGTCATACGTGATGTTTAATGTAATAGGGCCAATAAGAAGGTTGGCTTTGAAAGTTTAACAGAAATGTTGGTTGGCTTCCATTCAAAATGACACCTTACGTATTTGCCCAGTCAATTTATACCAAATTTAACTCATCAACTCGCATATACCTATATTTATACTGTGATGATAATAGGGATAAAACACATTAGCATCCAAATTTATTGAGTTGACATTCCCCCATGTATAGGTAACAAAGTTGGCTTGTATCCTAATGTATTCATTGCTATAACGCAAGTCTGTTTTCAGTAGCCTATGGGACATTGCTGTTTTGGCATGGGTTATAGGCATGTCTGAGCCAGTTCATTGCCAATGATCCATTGTCACTCCTCAATTTCCTCATAATGGATCTTGAAGGAACATGTGACTTTTGATAATGACAGAAACATTAACACTCTCTGTCATTTCCCCATTAGTTGTCAATGATCCATGTGACAATCACTAGATGTTTATGTGGGGTTGTGCATGCTTAGTTTTGATAGTCCATTATGCATTACACAAAGCATTAACATCAGCTATCATTAGAATCCACGTTTTAATCAAATGTAGAATAGAGGCAATTACACAATTTACAAATAATTGTTTCAAGGTTTTGAATATGGGAGATTCTCAATTCAATATTGTGTGTGTCCCACCTCAGGTCAGAGCAAACGACGCTGACACGGGCCCCAACAGCGAAATTGATTACAGCCTGCACCAGGCATCTGATGCTGTCCAGAGGCTGCTGCGCATTGACCGCACTACAGGCACAATCTATGTCAAGGGCCTGGTGGACCGTGAGGAGGAGAGTTTTCTGAAGTTCTTTGTAGTGGCCAAAGACCGTGGCCCCAACTCCAAGAGCTCCAAAGTCCTGGTAACCATCAACGTCAAGGACCAGAATGACAATGCCCCTGCCATTGAGATCCGTGGCATTGGTCTGGTCATCCACCAGGATGGCGTGGCCAACATCTCAGAAGACATGCCTATAGGTACTCCTGTGGCCCTGGTGCAGGTGTCAGACCGTGATGAAGGAGAGAATGCTGTGGTTACCTGCGTGGTGGCTGGGGATGTTCCCTTCCAGCTGCGGCCCGCCAGTGAGTCAGCCAACGATCGCAAGAGGAAGTACTTCCTGCAAACCACGACATTGCTGGACTATGAGCGTATTAAAGACTACAGGATTGAAATAGTTGCCGTGGATTCAGGCAACCCTGCTCTGTCCAGCACCAACTCACTGAAGGTGCAAGTTATGGACATGAATGACAATGCGCCTGTTTTCTCCCCTACCCTATTTGAGGTGGACTTTGCTGAGGAAAACCAGCCAGGCGATAGGGTCCTGGATGTGGTGGCCACGGATGCAGATAGTGGCTCTAACGCAGAGCTGACCTACAGCATCGTAATGGATTCAGCCACTAAGGGCCTGTTTGAGATTGACCCAAAAACAGGAGAGGTGCGTGTGAGAAACACTTTGGACCGTGAGCACAAGGAACGCTATGAGTTCCACGTGGCGGCAGCCGATAAGGGCGTGCCTAGCCTGAGAGGGACGGCCACTGTGGTTGTTAAGGTGCTGGACCGTAATGACAATGACCCCAAATTCATGTTGAGTGGCTACAGCTTCTCTGTCTTGGAGAACATGCCTCCGCTCAGCCCTGTCGGCATGGTGACGGTAATCGACGCAGACAAAGGTGACAATGCTAGGGTGCAGCTCTTGGTGGAGCCAGACAATGGCAAGTTTGTCATCCAGAATGGCACAGGCACTATCCTCTCAAGCATTTCCTTTGACCGTGAGAAGGAGAGCACCTACACCTTCCGTCTCAAGGCTGTGGATGCAGGTGACCCGCCCAGATCCTCCTATGTTGGAGTGACCATCAATGTCTTAGATGAGAATGATAACGCCCCCTACGTCACCAAGCCCTCCAACTCCTCATATAAGTACCTCCCACCTCTTACCGCTCCGGACACCACTGTGGAAGTAGTAAAAGCAGAGGATATTGACAGTGGACCCAATGCTGAGCTGGTCTTTAGCATCACCGGCGGAAATCCCTATGGCCTTTTTCATATCTCGCCAAGCAATGGTGAGATTACCCTGGCACAGGAGTTCACCGGCAAGCACAATGGGCTCCACCGTCTGGTGGTAAAGGTGAGTGACAAAGGCAAGCCCCCGCGACACACCACCGCCCTGGTCCACATCTTCGTCAACGAGACCATCGGAAACATCACCCTTATAGAGTCCCTGGTCGGCCACAGCCTCTACACCCCTCTGGATAGAGACATTGCTGGAGACCCCAACTACGCACTGGCCCAGCGCAGCAACATCCTTTATGGCAGCCTGGCAGGCATTGCTGGAGTTATCTTAGTCATCGTGGTGGTGGTGGTAATCCGACACCGCCTGCAGAAGGACACCAAGAGTGGATACCAGGCGGGTAAGAAGGAGAGCAAGGATCTGTATGCCCCCAAAGCTGGACCTAAGAATGGCAAAGGCAAAAAGGGCAAAAAGGGCAAGGCGCCCAAACCTGCCAAGCCACTGGAGGAGGATGAGGAGGCCAGCCTCCAGAAGGGTCTTAAATTCAACCTCATAAATGATAGTGTTAATGACAGTCCCCGTATCCACCTGCCTCTCAACTACCCCCCAGGCAGCCCTGACCTGGGCAGACACTACCGCTCTAACTCCCCACTACCATCCATCCAGCTGCAGCCGCAGTCTCCCTCCGCCTCCAAGAAGCACCAAGCTGTTCAGGACCTGCCTGCCACCAACACCTTTGTGGGCACAGGCGACAACAACTCGACAGGCTCTGATCATTACTCGGATTACAGCTACAAGGCCAACCCTCCGAAATACAGCAGCAAACAGGTAGGCGACTACTTCGTAAACACGGCAGGGTACAACAGGAACATTATGTGGACCAACAAGGTTTGGTAGACATGGGACTTGTTTACATAGATCGGCTGCCAAAGCTGCACTCGTCACGGCAAACCATTTCATCTCCTGTTTTAATTTGTTGTTGTTATGTTTGTTTGCCATTCCATTTTTCTTTCTCACCTTAAAATGGACTCACTACACTTTTAACCTAATTCATAAATATTTTATCTCGCCTTTTTGGGGGGGTTTAAATGAAGGAGCTTGTGTATTTTTCTTAATTTTTTTTGCAAGAACCACATCCTTTGGTTGAGTACCTACACTGCCCCTTGGACAGTTACTCCACATATTGTGTTTTGAGAAATCATTCAGTTTTATTGGGTTTGTTCTTTTGAGTGTGACGGGGATCAAATATTAATTCCTCAAACATTTTGTTGTATTTTTTGGCTACCAGTGGAAAGTAATCTTCAAAAATAAGTAGAAAGACAAAGAGAAAAAATGGAAAGGGGTAAGGAAAAACAAAGTAAAAAGAAAAGCACACTTAAAGAAAAGGGAAGATCCTTTCAGACCCCTTGTGTTATTTTGAACCCTGCTGCTGCGCATCCTGTCAGGCCATTGAATAATTACTTTAATTATTCCTTCTTCATTTATTTGGGCTTAAGTAAATTGTTTGCACAGATTAATAGTAGGTTATTCTGGCTCCGGTCGCCTGTACACAGAGTGCCTTGCTTTATTTAATGTACATACAACTCCGGAAACAATTAAGAGACCACTGCACCTTTTTCTTTCCTTTCCAAAAAAGTCAAAAAGGAAGGTTTTGAGTGAGGAACAGAAGGGTTAAAATTAAGAGACCACTGCAAATTGAATGCTTCTGTTCCTCACTCAAAACTTTCCTTTTCAACTTTTTTGGAAAGGAAAGAAAATGTGCTGTGTTCTCTTAATTTTTTCTGGAGCTGTATGTGGGGTTATAAAATGCATGCTCATAATGAGCTTTCTGTGTTAGGAGCTTTTGTATGTCACATTTATGAGTAATGGACTCAAGGCTTCAGCAAGCTGTGAATAATGTCACATTTACTGTGAAATGAGAGGCTCTGAACAGAAGAAGAGTTGACGGATGTTGATTGTGTTTTTCAGTAGTGTCCTTTGGAGAGTATACCAAAAACAAGATTGCTGTGTTCGTTGGGCCTCATGGCCTATTTCTGAGGATTTTGGAGACAATCATATGAAGTAGTAATATGCAAGTTGTACAAATATGAATAACAAACTATTTTTGGTCTTGTATTTTTTGTTATACTCACATGGTTGATTCTGATTGAAACAGTTCCCCGTGTGATTTGTATTGAAATGGCACATTAATTTTCTATGAATAACTGGGCCACTCAGTTGTCCTTGTTAGGGACACCTGCATTTACCCAAAATATTCTCTAACAATCAATGCACGTGTGACACACACACCCATACACACACCTAATTGGAATACAGGAGGCAGTACTGTTATTGTCATGCTTAGCTTCATTTGATATTTACCACTGTCCATCATTTTCTGTCTGGGTCATTGTTCCATGTTTCTTGTAAGTTCAGCTGTTTAAAGCTGCAGGTTCCCCATGTTGACAATACATTTTAATTTTTAATCTGTTTTTGTTTCACTCATTTGTTAGCAAAACATTGTTCCTTACGATACATTGTGTACACCATTTTTTATGACTAAATACAGTTTTATTTAAATAAAAATGTTGAAATGTTAATCACTATCTCTGTGCATTCCATGGGCATTGATGTTGAGCTGTGGACTTTTGGGCCTGGCCAAATGTATAATACAACTGTGAATGGGAAATGAATGCTAAAGGTACAGTATTCCATCATCATTCTTTGTTGACACCCATTAACATTCCATGTAAAATCCACAATGGCTTACATGGGCTTGACTTGACAGGGTGTCAAAAATAATTTTATTTTTCTTTGGACACACTTCCCTTGTACCACTGCACTTACTGTAGCTAAGGTTTTAACTTAGGACTCCCTTTCCCCAGTTAACATTTTAACTTTATTTTACTTTTTAACATTAAATGCAAAAGCATAGATATTTATGATGCATAAAGACCACACTATGCTATATCTGCTAATATAATAAGAATTATAATAATAATAAATACTATTCTTATTATTCTTATAATTCATACTGTACATTTGATAATACTAACCTTAACAATTATGATTTTTGCTTCTGTTTTATTTATTTTTTGAAAAAAAAAAAAAAAACATGTTCAGTCACTAAATCCTCAAGCTCCAACTTTTTCATAGTAAAATGGAATACAAATGGCAGGAAAGATCGACCCCCTGCCTTTCTGCAGCCACCCCTCTTTCCTTCAGCCAAGTCAACATGTCTCTGTGTGTATTACATGTTGTTGCATGTTATTTCATGTCAAACTGAATAATTATGGTGCATTCCAACAGCTAGACGTCTTTGGCAAGTCCCAACACCTCTCAAAACTTAAAAAAAGCTTAATAAATAAAGTGGAAAAGGGAGCAGGTACTGACTATGATAGGGGCCTATGTCACATTCTGTGTGGAGGGTTAAGGGTGAGTGGTTGTCAAACAAACTGTCTCCTGATCCGTTTCGTTCGATAGGACTGCTTGTGCCTCCACAAGTCCAACTTCCTGGCATTGAAATTCTCCCTGCATCTGTGCTGCTTAAGTGCGTTGATTTTCCTCTTAGCTTGCGCGGTTTCCAAGGAGACTGGATGACCAGTGGGTTTTTGTGAGTGTGTGCGTGCGTGCGTGCGCTGACTCACGGAGCTGTGCAGCACTGGAGGGGGGTGGGTGAGGGTTACAGAAAGGGGGAATGTCACCAATCTGGCATTTGTGCTATCTCAGTTTTATGTCTTAGCAAATTCATTCACATAGGACTTCTCGCTGCTTTGTGTTCTCTAATGTAAACGTTTATGATGTATATTCATTAATTCGGAGACAGAACTCCCTGCTATGCCTTCATATGCCTTCACACCTGTCCCACTAACGCAAGCGTTAGTACATCTCCTGTGCGACACAGCAGTAATCAATCCCTCCCTAGTCACTCTTAAATACACCGTAGGGACTGTAATAAAGGAATACTGAGCCTTGTGTATTTGGGTTTTCCCTCTGTTCTGCCCTTTGAGCAAGGAAACGGGGATACTGCAGCCTTAAACTTGTGTGTGCGCGCGTGTGTGTGTGTGTGTGATGCTTCTTGTGTTTGTGCTCGCATGCTTCAGTAAACTTGGCTTATTGCCCCAACAATTTGTTTAGTCATCCTGAAATCTCTTATTCTTGAGACCT
The DNA here is from genome assembly GCA_016801175.1 of Esox masquinongy. Classification (NCBI taxonomy): domain Eukaryota; kingdom Metazoa; phylum Chordata; class Actinopteri; order Esociformes; family Esocidae; genus Esox; species Esox masquinongy. The sequence goes on from JACXGI010002159.1 coordinate 42,284, forward strand.
GGCTGTGTTCCGACGACAAATGGTTGTGGTGGCGAACACTTTCATCCTGTCTCCCTTTTTTTATGAAGGGGGTGTGGGAGCTATGGTTTTCGAGGGTGTTTTGGCATCCTGTAAAGGCACAGAGTGTAGGAAAGTAAGAACGAATAAAGGAGCTTCTTCTTTAGCCCCCTCAGTTGAGTCAAAACAATGTAGAGGACCCACCACGTCTGCTTCAGACTGAAATAAATCTTCCACCTGAAGTGCGCCTCAGAATGAGGTAATGTTAATCCTCTTTCTCTGACAATCACTTTCTCCCTCCCTCCCCTGATTCACTGCTGTCCATTAACCGACCTCCACCTTTCATGACAGTCGTTTCTGGCATTTCTCACTCACTCATTCTACCTGTTCCTGGTTAGCACTGGTCCTGCTGCCTCGGGTGATAGTGGACAGTGTCACTATTCTTCTTAGGAGCAAGTACATTATACAAATGAGTATAACCATGCAATTGTAGATTATATGACAGTCCTTTGGTAATGGTCAGAGCTTTTATGGCAGTTGGATTCTGACCAACCTTCCTTTGGGTTAGCTAATGTGTCACTCCCTTTTTCATACATACAGGGCCCACATTTGATTAATCTTAAACTCTATGACTCTGATGACACTCGCCAATGACAATACGACATATGACAAAACTGGATCAATTATTTTGCCAGCTAACTTTGATAAACTACCAAAAATAACTACTTACTGATTAATTAAAATAGCTAAACTTTGAAATGGATTTTTGATTATTGAGGTAATTAGACCAAGCTTTCCCAAACTATGGTCCATAGACCAGTGGTGGTGCATAGAGCAATGTCTGCTGGTCAGCAGAATATCTTTTACAAAGGTTCTATTGATTCAATGCAGCCTAGTTCATAGAAATTGGGTAATGCAAGTATGGTAATGCAAGTAAATGACACCTTCATTGTCTGCTATTTTATAATTAAGCCATGGCCATTTCAAGCTTATATATAAATGCCAGAGATTTTTCACTGGTGGATTTATTGGGTAGCCATTGCATACTGACGTCTATGACATACATGCATGTGCACACTCAAGACTGTTACAGCCACATGGTAAGAATACAGCAGATTACAATGTTAACAACCACCTAATGTTCAGTCAAGATTTAGATGTTATCAAATCATGTTTTCTGAACATCAGCAACTAAACATTTTGCCAGTACTTACAAGAAACAAAGCAATGCAAATGCTAACTACGAAGCAACAGTCTTTTGCTTGTCCAATGCCAAATTATTTAAACCAACCTCATGAATCCTGCTCAATGTGATGTCACACTGTCCACTGTTACAACGGTATAGCAGCTAATAATCTGGACAACAGCTTGTTGTTTTCTGCAAAGATAAAGATGGTGACTCCCTTCTGCAGACTTATACTGTAAAACATTAGTAGAGTATGCACTTAACCTCACGCAGAAAGTGGAACAGTTGCTAATCCAGGCACTCACATCTAAAATACTGTTGGCAGGGCTCCTTGATTGTGCTATGAAACCCCTGCATCGTTATCCAGAAAGTTGCAGTCCACAGTGTTCATACCTCCCACATTCTCTTGCTCCTCCACACACCTTCAGTGGATACCAGTTAGAGCTAGCATCTACTACAAGACAATGATGTTGCTAATCTGGCAGGATAGGGAAGAAAAAACCCTACATCCCCACTGCTGCTGATCTTTTTGGGTAACTCCTTAATGCTGCAGTGGTATTATATACAATATACAGTACCTCTCCATGTTTATAGATAAAAAAACTAGCAAGGGGTTTGTTACTGCAACAGAATCGGAAATAAAACTGAGCAACATTTGTATTATGCATGGGTTGTTGCTGAAATGACCAGGGTAGTTAAAATAAAAAACAGCCTAGTAATGGAATATTTTTGGTTGACATTTGCCCCTGCCAAGATGTCTTTTATCTTGGAATGACACTGCAGTGTGATGAGAAATCCACACCTGTACAAGCCTGCACAATGATAGTAGCGGGCTTGTACCGTTTACCTGGGGATGTGATGGCACCAGGATGCACTGTGGAAAGACGACAGGATGGAGTGTGATCCTCTGGTCAATGTTCTGCTGGGAAACCCTGGGCCCGGACATTTATGTGGACATCAATTTGACACGTGCCCCCTACCTAAACATCATTGCAGACGAGGTACTCTCCTTCATGGCAGTGGTATTCCCAGATGGCAGTGGACTTCACCCATACTACAAGCATTGATCGGGAGTGGTTTGAGGAAGAGTTTAAGGTGTTGCTCTTGCCACCAAATTCTCCAGATCTCAATCCGATTGGGCATCTGCAGGGTGTGCTCGACCAACAAGTATGATCCACAGCAGCTCCACCTTGCAACTTACAGGACTTGAAGGATCTGCTGATAATGTCTTGGTGCCAGATACCATAGGACACCTTCAGGGACCTTGCAGGGTCCATGCCTCGGCAGGTCGACGCTCTTTTGGCGGCACGTGGAGGACCAACTACATATTGGGCAGGTGGTCATAATGTTATGGGTCATCAGTGGAATTAAACCCCTAAGTGCTAACACTGTTTATAGTCAAATCTGATGTATCAAAACTCATGTTTTTGTTTTGATATACAGATATTTACATTTAAGTCATTTAGTAGAAGCTGTTATCCAGAGCTACTTTTCATGGAAATAAAACCCACGCTGGATTTGAAAGTGCCATGTTTTACCAACTGCGCTATGTCAGATTCAGCATATTTGGTTATTTTGATACATTGCCACTTGTTATGCAATGATTCAAAGTCTGCTATTTTAATGATACTCACAGGATGAGAAATTGCCAGTAGAGCTAATCTGACATACCCAAATGACCTAAGATGGCCACAATATGGGCAATATACATATGGGTACTGGTGCATTTAGATGTAGTACTGCAACTTTCAATCTTTATAGGATTATTAACTTTGCATAGTTTCATTTGCATTTAAAAGATAACATGATCAACTTGGCATATTGATATTGACTGGAAGCTAAATGGAGTTGCATTTTTTTTAATAACAAAAAGTTGGATTGGTGGATTGTGAATGTGGATTGGTTCCATATCTATAAATTGTTAGGGCGCATGCATCTACCTCTGTCCAACATTTGGTGCTTTCATCACAAACATTAATTTAAATTCAATTCAGTCTTTTTAGCTACCACTAGTATACAAAAGATAGTAACTTTCCTTGCTGTACATTAACAAAAACATTTGCTCAACAATATTACAGAAGTAATATTGGATTACAGAAGTAAATATCGTCTTTAAAGAAGTAAAGACGATATTTTTGTTACTTTTACATAGTGAAAAGAACTGGACCAAGAATTTATTCTGTGGGACGCCTTTTGCGATGTTCAGAAAATGTGATTTGAAAATCACACACTCAATACACACTGAGTTCTGTCCTTAAATAATATTAAAACCAGCTACTTTCAACCTTGTTCAAGCCAATTGAAGAAAGTAATGAGGAATCCAGTGTCAAGCCTTTCACAGGTCAAAAAAAAGACCCCCACTGTTTTTTCTGTTTTTCTGCCTATATAAAAATAACAAAATCATGAGTCTGGTGTAAACCTGGACATAGCACCATCTCTGCTGCATTTGTTACAAAATATCTTAGGTAGGAACTTATCAAGATTTAGGAAATGTTAGCTATGTCGAGGGAGTCTGGAAATGGGCCAATAATTAGTTACCACCAAGGACTTTATTGGTTAGTAACAAAGAAATGGACAGCACTCACTGGAAAGCAATAGCAAATGATACTGAACAGACAGATAAATAAAATGTATTGAGAAATGCTGAATGTCTTTATTTTCACACGTTTGACCAAGTTATTTTACTTTGGCGAATGTAACATTATGTAACAGGTGTTTAAAAAATGCTTGGAACTATATCCCCACATACTGGTCTTGTGAGAAGAAGGGGGAAAACATAGTGGATTTTATTTTATCTTCAAATGTATTCCGTGTATACAAAAGAAGTTTGTAACCTGGGAAACAGAAATACCTTTACACCATCCCTTTTTGCTTTAGAGTGTGATAATTGTGTTTTTGGGTTCCAAATATAGGTTACAACAACCTATATCTTCACCATTCAGTTAATTTCAGTTTTTGTTTAGATTAAATATATTAAAACAATAAAAAGGCAATTAGACCAAAAAGTGTGATGAATAGAAATTATCTGAAAGAACTAAACGACTAAACAATAAAAGCACTCTACTGAAAGGCAAAGATAAAATGCTATTTTAATAAGATCTCTATTAAAAATATCCACTGTTTTGGCACCCCTCTGGTTCCCTGGCAAGTTTTTCCAAAGACTGGGGGCAGAAAAACGAAAGGCTGCCTCTCCATTTCTCTTGGTCTTGGGATTGTTAAAAAGCCAGTGCCGGAGGACCATTATTCCCTTCATTCACTCACGTACCCTAAAACAGTACCAGACCTTACCATGTAAGATCATTAAGTGTGCCTTTGAAGGTACATTATGTGTATTTTGATCATTTTGCACCCTAACCGTCCCCTTACTTTGAAGAGGGTGGAAAAGTGCAGACACATCACTGTTATTCTGTCTGGAGCTATATTTCCAGGGCTGACTAAAACATGTGCTAGAAGGAGATGGATCTGTGACAGGAGAACAGGGAATGGCTGTCTTGTCACACACACAAAGGAGCTGTTGAGTCTTTTTCCCCTTGTTTAGTACTACGTGGATTCCTAAGAGCAAACATCACTCTGCCGAAGATAATCAGTTCAGCTTGTGTGCGTGAATGTGTGACTGCACTTCTGTGTGTATGTTAGTGCATGCATACAAATGTGTTCTCCTTTACCTGCCTCCATGTGTGTAGCTATGTAAGTGTGCAATCGTGTGTGTGTATGTGTGTGTGTCAGTACCGTGTATAGGGATGTGTGCCAGCGCATCTCACCCAGTGCCCGGGGCTAGACTGATAAAGACAGGTGAACTTGAAGCACAAAGGCTCCTTCAGTATATCTCAATAAACAGTGTCTCTTGTCCCTTACAGAGGTCCTCATTCACTCTTTGACCTCTTTAACAAACCGCAACATAGGAAGGTTCGAGTTATTAACCTGAGTATGGTCGACTGACAACAGCTTGCATTAGATGTCTCTTCATCTGTCAGAATAACATGGTGATTGGTCCCTAGGTTTTAGTAATCCACTACCATGAGCTGCCAGAGGAAACATGATTGCATTCCAGAACTGGATTCAAATACTATTTGAAATCTTTGCTCTACTCTGCCATAAGTGACAGATGGTGGAGTTTGGAGACTAATGAATTGATCCAAAAAACTCAGATGGAGGTGGAGTTTGGAGAATAATCAATAGATCTGAAATAAACAATATTCTGATGTTGGATCATTTAAATGTATACTTACACTCACCAGCCATTTCAGTAGGTACACTTTTTCAACTGTTTGTTAACGCACATATCTAATCAGCCAATCACGTGGCAGCAACTCAATGCATTTAGGCATATAGCCATGGTCAAGATGATCTTCTGAAGTTCAAGCCAAGCATCAGAATGGGGAAGAAATGTGATTTAAGTGACTTTGAACATGGCATGGTCAATAGAAGATTGGGAAAACGTTGCCTGGTCTGATGAGTCTCGATTTTTGCTGCAACATTCAGATAGTAGGGTCAGAATTTGACGTAAACAACATGAAAGAATGGATCCATCCTGCCTTGTATCAAAGGTTCAGGCTGATAGTGGTGGTGTAATGGTGTGGGGGATATTTTCTTGGCATACATTGGGCCCCTTAGTACCAACTGAACTTCGTTTAAATGCCAGAGCCTACCTGAGTATTTTTGCTGACCATGTCCATCCCTTCATGACCACAGTGTACCCATCTTCTAATGGCTACTTCCTGCAGGATTATGCGCCATGTCACAAAGTTCACATTATCTTAAACTGGCTTCTTGAACATGACAATGAGTTCACTGATCAAATGGCCTCCAACGTCACCAGATCTCAATCCAAAAGACTACTTTGGGTTGTGGTGGAAGTGAGATTTGCATCAAGAATGTGCCGCTGACAAATCTGAAGCAACTGCATGATGATAAATATAGTAGGTTTTTATCACAATGAACACGTTTTAGTTATTTGATGTGGGGGATGTGATATTTGATAGACAAAGACGGTTGAACCAATGTTGTGCCAGGAATTTTTCACAACATTCTAATTGTCTGATGAATGCCAAGTTTGATGCATTGTTCCACCAGACCTTTGTGCTTTTGGGCAGAAGTGTCCAGGACTGAGATTAGTCACACATAAGTACTTTATGTAAATACCCTGTTATACAATATAAGTCTTTTAGATTGTTTGTGCAGGCATGTTAGTGGTCCTAGGACTGAATGTGAAAATGTATCTGCACTCTCACTTGAGAGACATCTACTCAGTGTGAGAGATTCACTGTTCACCTGAAATAGATCTTCCGTCACTCTCCCGCTCTCTTTTCCCCCTTATTATTTGTCTCTTGAATCCAGTTGGTGCAGTGACTGCTACAGCACTGGTAGCCACAGCGATCAATGGAGACTTTCCATGTTCCAGACATAGTCTATGAACACTACACCGGCACAGAGTCTTTGCTCACACACACTGACACATTAACCGGAAGGTCTTATACCCTTGATTGTCAGCTAGCATCTTATGGAATTAAGCCTACCTCTCTAATTCCATTCCTTCCTCTTCCTGTTCATCTCTCACTCTGTCCATCCCTTCCCTTTCCTTCCCCAAAGGCCTTTTATAATTTGCCTTTTAGATGGACTTGACAGCAGACCAACAGGTACATATTCACCCACAGGGATCTTAAGCAAAGAGCCTTGAATTATCAACATAATAATCGTTAAAATAAACCCAGGCCACTGAATTCTGCCATATTTCCACCCTAAGCGCCCCGTGGCGGAAAAGCACTCTCACCACAGCGGTGAAAGCCGGACACACTGGGAGATAATAAAAATTGCCTTAATAATTTGTATGTAAATGAAGTTATTTTTTTTTCTTTATTTTTTTTTTCTTCCAGTTTGCCGTATACATCTTTCTGCCTGCTTAAGGAATACTCTCCGGCTTTTCTATGCTTTGTAACTCTGTAATTCATTGTTATTATGAGGGCATCTACCCTGTACATGTATTTCATTTGGAGTGTCTTTATCCATGTGTTTAGTGCAAAGTTCCTGTGGACATGTGAATTGAAAATGACAGAATTTAAAAAGACAACTTTTACTAAGTCTAGCTGCTCAGTCACCCAGTCAGGACTCCCTTGTCATGTTCTTGCATTTAATTGATTATATCTTGTCTCTTCTCAGAGCGGGCAAGAGATCAGCAGTGCGGCACTCTAGCACATGGAGACGGACTCACTTTTCATGTGTCACTTCAGATGTCACTGTGGTGTATGCACCCTACTGCTGACATACATGCATGCACACATGCTCATACACACTTCAGTACCCTCGCATGCTTTTAGACGGACACTCAAAACTGTCCTGTTTAAATGCATGCATGCACATTTCCACACTTCACACACACATGTCCATGTACAGATAAAATACACACACTTTTAAGTTATTAATAAAAATTCTCAAATCACATTAAAGTAGAAAGGATTCATATGATTTAAAGGTCACTGATATCTTAACTCTTATGGGTACAGTAAGTATCTCTTCCATACTGCCAGGTTGCCCAGATAGAGCAGATGCAGAGCAGTACCTTGCTAGTTGCTTTGCCTTGGTTCGATACCTACAATATAGAGGCCATGCACAGTCAGTCTGTAAGCATGGTTGAGACCCAAAAACACCAGCATTAAGAGGATTGCACCAATACCCACGGCTGCTCAGGCATGACACAAGGAGCTGGTATTTTTTACGACTGTCAGCGAAGGTCTGCTCCATGAATAGGTCAAATGGGCTCCCAAGATTTGCACCTACCCATGGCCTCCTGATAAAACAACAACATCTGCTGTATTTGGTAAACCGGAAAGCACTGTCATCAGCGTCAAACCAGGCTCCTCCGACAGCACAATATTTGTCAACGTGTGCAGCTGTCTCAGCTCAGTAGTTACCATGATGACAAGGCTGTCATGTCTGGAAATTTATAAAACCATATATAAATGGAAACTATTAGAAAAAACAGGCACCAGACTCGCGTTATTACATTTGGCTTGGTGTGTGAGATGTGTGTGTAAGAACAAACCATGGTATCCAAGGCACCAGTGTGCTAACCAACAGTAAAGGTGAGAATGTCCTTGAGAATGGCAACATCCTGAACAGCATTCTGGCAAAACTGACACACACAGACACACACTTAAAGCCATGCAGTACATACATAGACTAATATCCATGGGATTCACAACACATTGACCAGTGGACGAATGACTACAGACGAGAGCACAGCAGAAGTGTTACAACGCGAGTGTGTTGTGAGCACGCGCTCAGAAAAGATTTAATCTGCAGTGAAGAAACAAGCCCAGAGCAGATGTTAACTAACGGGCAGACAGTTTTTCTCCTCCTGCCTTCTTACATCCCTGGTACAGAGACAGATTGAGCAGAAATAAATAAAGAGAAACAAGGCGGCAACCCGTATGGGCAGAGCAGGAGAGTAAAGAGACCCCCCCCCTTCGAAAAAACCATCCACCTTCTCAAGACTCCAGTATAACCTCCCCACCCACTCTATGTGTGTGCGTGTGCGTGACCCCGGGCAGCGAGACCAAGCTGGTAGCAGGTGGCAGCTCTGGAGAGGTATATGCTCGCTGCCCTGCCCTGCAGTGAACACATGTTGTCTGGGGTTGAAAACACACACACACATTCACAAACACATTAGTGTGTTGAAACAGCAGGGTTTGTTTGTGCATGTTAGTGTCCAATATAGCTTAGGAAGACAAATTTGTGCAACAGCAGTTTGTGTGCATGAGGGTACACGTGTTTACATGTTTAACAGTTTAGTAAGAAAAATCAACCACAAGCTGCTTTCTTTTTCTACAAACTTCTCCGCCTCCTCACCCCTCCATGAACAGTGTATTCATTTTTTCCCTTCGCTCTGTGCTGACATATACAGTCACTCACAACGTTTTGTTCCTGTGTACTTCTTGAGTGTGTGACTGTGTGCACGACGGGAACGGGAACTCTGCTTGTGTCCCCTTAGGCGTGATTCCGTTCCACTTCACTTCTGTCGCCGGAGCAGGTGGCAAGACAACACAAAGCAGCTTAGTGACGCCATTCACTTCAATTGGAAAGACACACAAACACACAACACCATGCCTGCATTCTCACACACAAACTCTCTTATTTTTCTCTTTTTCTTACACACATACACACAAACACCCACTCCTGATATGTTCCTATCGCTTCTGCTCTCTTGCAAACCCGACAAACACAATCCCTAGACCTAGCTGGCCTAGTACAACTCTGCCTGGGGGTAAAGAGAGGAGCTGAATAGAGTAGCGCTTCAGCACAACACACCTTGTGTTGTCCTTTCCAGTGGAGTCACAGAGAAGTGAGTTCAACCTCCACAGCCGCACGAGACCCTGTCTGACACAAACAACTATCAAACCCCTGTTTATTGGCCCCACCTGGCACAGTGCCATCTATCTTCTTCTAATATTGGGCACAGCAAACCTTGACCCAGTGAGTGTGCTGGCTGCACGTTAAAGCAACAATTCATTTTCTGTGGTCTGGTTAACCGACAAGATTGAAACAGTAATATTATGCCATAATCTCATTGTGAATGATACATGTATACTTATCCGTTTTTAAGATAGAATGGTGGATTTATTCTGGTTATTTTACAAGAATCAGTTCATGAACAGACTATTTGTGTGGGTGCAAATGTGCAAATCTATGTGCGTATGTGTGTGTGCCCATTGGTACCTGCCAGCATACTTGACAAAGACTGTGCAGGAGGGTGACAGAGTGATAAAAAAGTGGACAGGGTGGAGGAGTGGAGAAACTATAATAAACAGACTGGTTGTGATACACTGGCTCAGGGGTGAAAGCATTGCCATAACAGGGAAGTATCTCTTACACTCATCAATCGATGCCTCAATCTTTCAATCATTCTTAATTGTTCCCGAAGGAGGAACCTTGTTTAGCGGCAGATAGACAACTCTGTGGTGGAAGAGAATCCTAAAATCCATACCAGAAATATACTGTACACAAATACACATTTCTTTCACCCCAAGCGAGTGACTGTCAATCTTTTTCAGCTTTAGTCGTAAACTTGTGTTTGTGTGGAAGCAGAAAATTAAGGACGCATTTAGAGCATTGTATAGCTTTCTCTATCTCTGTCTTTCTCTCTTGCTTCAGCTGTAGTTTGAAAACTCTACTTAAACACACGTCAATTTTGTGGGTGGCATGGCTGTTAGTTGAGATAAGAAACATCCACAAAAGCACTTCTGATGTTAGCTCGGTTAATTCACTGGGAGAATGTTTCCACACACCCTGAACACCACCAACCAAGTTTTAAGCTACAGGATGAATCTAAAGCAGGATTTCAACATGAGGTGAAAGGCAGTTCTGTATGACTGGGACGGCTGGCTCAAACCTGATGAAAAGAGATGGAATACACTCCCAATCTTGCATGTGTGTATGTGCATATGTGTGAATGATCACAGCAAAAATATTCCAGGGGGGTAGTGCACACATGCTTTTTCACAGTTAGAGAGTGGATGCGACATGGCTTAATAGGTTTGTGGTCAAGGGATGTACGGATCACTGCCTGGCCTTGTCAGCTTGGTTGGAGTTGCTCGAGCATCTCCCTCAGACTCTGCGGCTAGCTAGTTTTCTAACTGTCCACTGTGCTCTTATGACTGCCACTGGACAACTCCCTCTCCTAACTAGGGTAATAGTCATAATGACACATTTAACCCAGAGTATATAATGATTTGGATTGGTGAAAGTGTGAGGGAACTCATCTTGTAGACCAGCGGTGTGTAAGGGCCACTTTCCTCTTCTCTACCCATTCCCCATCTCATCCTCATTCACTTCTTAACTCATCTCCTGTGGGTGACTGTCATCCTTTCATACACACCCACAGGTGTGTATATACACATACAAACCTCCTTGATCTGGTCTACAGGTTGGGGATTAGGGGGGTTGGGGATGACAACACTAGCACTGAGGTAGAAAATAGACTGACAGTCCAGGTGAGCTGAGCATGAGATTTTATTAGTGGCTGACGTTTTTCTCCAGGATTTGAGGACAGTTAACCTCATGGGCTGAGCAAGAAGGGTCCTCATACTACAATCAGGGGAAGAAGTGGGAAAAATAAAAGGAAATGAGAGTGGATCATAGAAGAGGAAAGCCAAGATTGGAGAAGGCAATGGGTTTATGGTGCATGATGTGTTTAAGGCCATGACCTGTGCGGAATGATTATTGTGAGTATTTTAATGCAGTCAGTCGTGTGTTTATTTGTTGTGTGAGTTTACCAGAGTTAGGGAAAATTCCACAAAATAAATTCTATTTGAATTCTGTCTTCCTGTAAATTCCATTTTAATCAACTGAAATTGTAATGTAGAGAATTCAGTTCCTCAAATTCTAGTATTATTTCCAAATCTAATTCAATTCCCTCATGTCAGAGTGGCTAAACTGAAAATAAATGTTTGATTGATTATAAAGAAATCCTGCGGTGAATTTTGTTTACTATATTCTGTGACTTGCTTTGAGATCAGTTGCTAGGTAGGCACTGATCCATTCACGCACAAATAAACGGTTATGAAGCCCAAGTTCCCAATATAACAGTTAGTCGTAACAAACTCAGTGACATTAGCTAAAACTAAGAAAATATATTCAGCCTATGTAAAAATTATGGTATGGTTTATACAATAGGCCAATACAATGGCTGCATAGGACAATCAGACAAAATCACATCTTCATTGTTTAAAGTATTGGCACTATATATCTCTATGTACAATATAAGAAGCTATAGGGCTTGTTAGTACAACCCTGTTTCCAAAAATGTTGCGTAATTATAAAAACAGACTGCCATGATGTGCAAATAATTTATCCCTATATTTAATTGAAAATAGTACAAAGACAACATATCAGATGTTGAAACTGAAAAATGTTATTGTTTTTGGAAAAATACATGCCCATTATGAATTTGATGCCAGCAACACGTTTCCAAAAAGTTGGGACAGGGCCACTCACTGCTACGGATTTTACTAAATTGTTTGGTGGGGTACCTGGTTTTAAGATTTTATCTGTTACCAGTTTTAAAGATTTATCATTTTAGAATACACGTTTTATTCATCCGAATTTGTGGATCTTACACTTTTAAACAAGTTTTTCTCCACTCGCATGGTTAGCCCTTGGGCTGGGACCACTAGCTACTACCTCCTGTGTAGTGTAAGGCCCAAGATGGACACATCGACCCACAAGGACACTGCCATGAAGTGCGAAATTTGTGAGATGTTTGTAGTAGTGGTGAAAAATTATTTTATTGAAGGTTTTGTCTGTGACAAATGAGCAAACCACCTGAAAGAATGGATTATCTAACTACTTTCAGAGATTAAAATGTTGAACGATCGCTTTGCTATTTTAAAAGACAAGACCCGAATGCAAGAGGTGTTCGAGACAACATTTTTAACCGGACAGAGTGACTTTGGTGAATTCATTTCCAAATTGGGGGCATCGGTGATGCATACCGAGGACACTACAAACATGGAAGTGTATATGGAGCATTTTCCTCTTCTATTGCCTCCATCTACTTCAGCTTACTCCACTCCCCATCTGCCACCCGATGATTTAATGGCAACAAAATGTAAGAAGCACGGCAGGCATGTTTTACTTCCTCCACCAACACAGCGGGAACTGCATCTGTCGAATCGGTTTGAAGTTCTGCCCCAACATTCTTTGGAGCCCATCAAGCCTCTTGATGACTATCCTGCGCTGGGGCCGACACAGACACCAGAGATAATAATTATGGGTGACTTGATTGTGCGGGATGGTCATTCACGGGTATACTGCATTCCTGGAGCTCGCATATCCAATATCAAGAAGAAACTACAGTCCCTGCTGAAAATTCCTAATGCGAGTACAATCATAACACATGTTGGCTCTAATGACTGCAGCCTGCCAGTCAGAGATTTTAAAAGATGACTTCAAAGATCTTATCTGTGCTTTGCGAAATTCAAAAAAGAGACTTGTTGTTTCCAGGCCTCTGCCATGCACGCAGCCAGTCTACAGTAAATTGAGTAGGCTTCTAGAGCTCAATATCTGGCTGAAGAAGCATTGTGAGGATGACAAGATATATTTTATTGACAATTGACACTTTTTGGATGAACCCTTCTCTTTTCAAACAAGGGTTAGGGACAGTTTACATCCCAACAAGAGAGAAGCCAAAGTGCTATCGAGCAATATTCAGAACTGTTTATATAAATGACAATTTGAATTTGCCCCATGTAGAAAAGACCACTCATGTCTCGACATTTGACTCAACTTTAAGTCTAGTGCCGTGTTTCCACTGGGGCCAAACACTGGTGTTTTACCCTAAAGTCCAGATGTTTTTCTGTTTCCACTGACACGAGGCAAGGCCAGTCGGCCGCTAGGCCATGGTCAAGTAGCCCGGCTCTCACTTGGTGCCAAGCCCCGGACTTTAGGACTTTGGGCGGGGTTTGCGGTTGACACGTTATGTGGTGTGAAAATGCGGTATGTTGTTCTATTCGAATGGCAATATGTATCGTTTGCTTTAGGCTTCTCGTAATGGTTTTCATCCAACCTAACAAACAGATCCCTGATAAAATAAAGAAATGAAGCAACAGTACAGGGAAGCAAAGACTCAGAATGGAAAGAGTTGGAATGACCGAAGGTGATACGATGCTATTGACTCAATAGAAAAACGGAGCGCTGAGACTGAGACATTGACTGCTGAACTTATAACAACACAAAATTACCTCACAATTCTCCCAAATCCCTCTATTGAGATAGTTTTGACAAAATTAAACTGGTTTAGTTGCAGTGTCACGAGTGTAGGTGGAGAAGGAGCTGGTCGCAGGAGTTTGAGGAAGAAATTAATTTTATTACTTATTGTAAACAAACTGAGCATGGTGTTATTGTTTATTTTACTACCAGAAAAATATCCGGAAAACCAAATTTTTGTAACTGGAAAACCAAATCACCTTGATAGTTTACTCCTCCCTCCCCACATGAGCCCCTCAAGTCCTTGGTACCAAATGTATAGTGGAAACAGAAAAGTCTGGAGTCAACATTAGCATAAATTACCGGTGTAGCCCTGGTACCGGGGTAAAGCACCAGTGGAAATGCGGCATAAGTGTCTCTAGGACTCAAGCTATTGTGTCTACTGCCAGACTCCAAAAACTACCTACACGTGTTGGTGTTAATTTAAATAATCTTGTGAACATAAGGTGTTCTACTACTCAGAATAAGTGCATGCGAGATGTTCAGGTATATGGAAGCGTATACTTAACTTAATTCAAATGTTAATGCAATCCCACATTTCATTTTCATTTTGCACTTTTGACTGCACTATTTCAGTCAATTTGGTAAATATATTAAAATGCAATCTCTTAGTACTTTTAGGTTGTTTTTGATGCTAGCTTGTATTTTTGCACCTTGCAGTCCAGTCTCTGTAGTTTGACTAGTGAAATTGTCTATGGTTGGTTGTGTGACAAATCATACATTCATATAAAATTTGACACAAAAACAGGGCTGGAAATTAAGCTCGCCCGCTCGCCTCAGGTGAGTATTTTACATTTTGGGCGATTCTAATTTTAGAACCACTAGTCCGTCAGGCAAGTGAACTTTTGCAACCTGTTAGTGTGTTTTATTCATATTTGTCATGATCACTACTAAATACCACCAGCAGTAATATAATGTTCATTAGCTTATCAGCTGCCGTTAACGTTCATTTAATGTAAAGTAAACGTTACATTATCCTGAATGCAGCCTACATTTGAGTGAATACTTTTGTATGCACTATTTAAATAATATATTTTTTTTGCAAATTAGCTACACTTGATTGGATATTTTTGGGTGACTTGCAGTTACAAAATTGTTCTCTCATTCTAACTGGTTGTATAATATTGTGCACAGACTAATTTAACATGACTACTGGAAAAATATATAGAAAACATCCATTTATAATCTACTAGCCCTGTTTGTTACTCTGTAAATAGAGTTACAAACAGGGCTAGTAACATTTTACCCGGGCTAGTGAAAATTTTGGCCTATTAGCCCGGCTGGCTAGTGCCAAAAATCCTTAAGATCCACCCCTGCACAAAATTATATCTTCATGTGATTTAAGTAAGTTAGTAAATGAAAAGAATTCAGATGAACCTGTAAAAAGAAAAGTTAAGAAACCAACCACATTTGTCTATAGATGTATAGGTCATTGGATAGTGAGATTTTAACAATAGCTGTACAGAAGGATAGATTAATGTAAAGTCCTGGAAATTCTAAATGGCAAATTTAACTGATGATCTCTGGACAGACAAGGAAGTGACAAATGTCTAACTGTTTGTAGAGGTACATGTCTTTTGGATTGTGATCAATCCAAATCTATTGTGATCTGATACTAAGAAATTACTAACAGTACTAAGATTTATATAAAGATTTCTGATTTCAAATGTGGTGCAAAAAATGCAAGTTGGTATAATAACTGTATCATTGTATTATTATGAAGGAAAAAAAGATTGAGTTCTGCCGATTGCACTTATAGACGGTCCCTTAGCCTCAAATACGTAATGTTCATTGAAAGTTACATCACATTGATTTTTATAAACCGATCAAAATGGAGAATGCCAAAGGATGTACCCTGCTTTCTACCTTCACCATATATACAGTATCTCACAAAAGTAAGTACTCCCCTCTCATTTTTGCAAATATTTGATC
>JACXGI010002159.1:58257-77790 GCA_016801175.1 Esox masquinongy
GAAATGACACTTTGCTACAATGTAAAGTAGTGAGTGTACAGCTTGTATAACAGTGTAAATTTGCTGTCCCCTCAAAATAACTCAACACACAGCCATTAATGTCTAAACCGCTGGCAACAAAAGTGAGTACACCCCTAAGTGAAAATGTCCAAATTGGGCCCAAAGTGTCAATATTTTGTGTGGCCACCATTATTTTCCAACACTGCCTTAACCCTCTTGGGCATGGAGTTCACTAGAGCTTCACAGGTTGGAGCTTCATGCAGCTCCAGACCATGACACTCCCACCACCATGCTTGACTGTAGGCAAGACACACTTGTCTCTGTACTCCTCACCTGGTTGCCGCCACACATGCTTGACACCATCTGAACCAAATAAGTTTATCTTGGTCTCATCAGACCACAGGACAGTAATCCATGTCCTCAGTCTGCTTGTCTTCAGCAAACTGCGGGCTTTCTTGTGCATCATCTTTAGAAGAGGCTTCCTTCTGGGACGACAGGCATGCAGACCAATTTGATACAGTGTGCAGCGTGTGGTCTGAGCACTGACAGGCTGACCCCCCACCCCTTCAACCTCTGTTTTTGTAACCCCCGGGTGACCTGAGCTGAGTGAAGTGTGGCACCATTGTAGCAGCTGTGGGCGGATTTTGGCCAGGACTTATGTCTTACCAGCAGGAGTCTCAGCTGGCACGGGGGTTGTTGTGGAGAGCCTCCTGTAGGGCAGTGTGAATATCCCACTGAATGGGAGCTATGACACAGGCAGATGGCAGAATGGGCTCTGGCTCCACAGAGCTGGCAGGCAGGTCAAACTCACCGGACAAAGCATCAGCCTTTAGGTTCTTCTTGACCGGCTGGTAAGGGACATGGAACTGGAAATGGTTGAAGAGTGACCATCTAGCTAGTCTGGAGTTTAGGCTTGCTTCAAATACTACAGATTACAATGGTCAGTGAGAACGAGAAACGGGTATTTTGCCCCCTCAAGCCAATGTCTCCATTCCTCAAAGGCCAGCTTCATGGCTAGGAGTTCTCGATTCCCCACATCATAATTATGCTTGGGAGGAGACCGTTTACAAGAGAAAAGGGCACAGAGGTACAGTTTGGCAGGTGTCCCAAGGCTTTGGAAGAGGACGGCTCCGACCCAAACCTCTGACGCGTCCACTTCAAGGACAAAAGGTAGGGCTGGATTAGGCTGGCGGAGTATGGGAGCGGTGGTGAACTGCTCCCTCAAGCGGTCGAAAGCAGAGACAGCAGTGTCAGACCGTTGTAGGGCCTTGGTTTTCTGGCTGGTAATGGCGGTGAGAGGAGCGGCAGTGGAGCTGAAGTTCCGGATGAATCAGCAATAGTAATTGGCAAACCCCAAAAAATCATTGCAGTTCCTTTACTGTTGTGGGTTGAGGCCAATCTCTGACTGCCTTGACTTTGTTTTGGTCCAAACATACCCCACCCAGTGTGAGCACAAAACCCAGGAAGGTGACAGTGTGGACACTGAACTTGCTCTTTTCGGCCTTGACGAACAGGTGGTGAGTTTTCAGATGTTGCAGGACCTGACCGACATGGTGGACATGGTTGGAAAGGTTGTTGGAGTAGATTAGAATGTCATCTATGTAAACCACAACAAACCGGTCAATCATGTCGCTGAAAATGTCATTCATAAATGACTGGAATACTGCAGGGGCATTTGTGACGCCATAGGGCATGACGAGGTATTCATAATGGCCCCAGTGTGTGATGAAGGCAGTTTTCCACTCATTGCCCTTTCTGATGTGGATGAGATTGTAGGCGTTGCCCAAGTTAGATTTTGTGTATATTTGCGCTCTTCTGACTTGCATGAGTGCCGCTGGGATGAGGGGATGTGGAAAACGGTTCTTTACCGTTATGTTGTTGAGGGACCAGCAATCGATGCATGGGCGAAGACACCCATTTTTCTTGCCCATGAAAAAGAAGCTTGCAGCCACAGGCAAGGTGGAGGGATGGATGAAACCGAGCTTCAGAGTCTCATCGATGTACTGATTCACGGCCTCAGATTCTGGTGCAGAGAGAGGGAAAATTCTCCTCATGGGAGGAAGTACCCCCGGGAGTAGATCGATGGGGCAATCCTCAGGTTGTTTGCGGGGGCAGCACAGATGCTTTCTCCTTGTTAAAGGCCTCAATGAATTGGGAATAAGCAGGTGGAATCGGAGTGGGCGCGGTCATAGTAGAGTCCTCAACAGAGGTAGCATGGCAGGGAAGCTCCATACAGCGGGAGTGGCATTGGCTGTTCCAGGCGGTTTTCCAGGAAATCGTAGGGTCTGAGCCAGGGGTGGCCTAGGACTACCATATCCCCTCGGCAGGCCAGTTCCTTCTGGAGTTCATGGTTCAGGCACCTTCTGTAGACTGTGAGGAAAGCGATCTCGCTCCACCCGCTGCAAGCGGCGAGGGTTCTGAACTCCAGGGCGTAGTCTGTGGCAGACCGACCTCCCTGCTGGATTTCACAGAGGTGATCGCCCACCAGTCACCCAGAAACTGGATAGCCGAAAACCTTGTTAAACAGGTTAATGAACAGGGACTCGGAATGCAACATGGGTTATGGGTGGACCATATGGCCGTGGCCCAATCCAGGGCTCTACCGGTCAACAGAAATATTATGAAATGGACTTTGTCTTAATCAGACGTACAATGTTCGGGATGATGAGTGAAATAGATTCCCAGGAGATCCGTCATAACGAAAAGGGACGACTGTCAAGGGATGAGTAGGCGGCGGTGGAGTACCTGACATCGGAGGAGAGGTGTTTGATTGATGCAGATGGCAGAGTTTCTCGATGCGCCCCTCTTGCTCCAACAGTCGTAACTGAAGCTCCGCTGGGTCCATTTCCAACTGGTGAGGTATTCTGTCATGAATCACTCAGCAAAGGCAGAAGTGGTGTGGTCCCAGATGCAGAGTGACAGGCAGATTTATTAAAGGGTTCAGGCAGGCAACCGTGGTCAGGCAGGTGACAGGCAGGTGACACAATGCATGGTTCACCTTTCACATAATCTAAAACACATTCCCATTCTTTACTGTCAACTGATATACTGCAGTTAATCTCAAATCTAAAATGCTAGTGATGAGTTTTAGATATAATGTCTTTTACATTATGTCAATCTTAAAAACTTTATAGTCATGGTCATGGTCAATGGTTACACAGTAAACCAATACAGGCGGGCAACAGTACCGAAACACTAGGCAGGCAGGTAGTCAAAAACGGCAGGCAAAAATACAAGTCAAGTCAATTTATTTATAAAGCACATTTAAAAACAACCAATGCTGAACAAAGTGCTGTACAAAGTTATATAATCAATCAAAACCTAAAACAATAAATAAATAGAAACAAGAAACAAACATAAAAGAAGACAGTTAAGCACAAAGGAATGAAAATAAGTTTTAAGACGAGACTTAAATGTCACGGTGGTGGGGGATGACCTGATAATAATGGGCAGTTTATTCCACAGTCTAGGGGCCACAACTAAAAAGGCACAATCACCTTTGTTTTCATCCGAGACTGTGGAATGGCTAAAAGGAACTGATTTGATGATCTAAGGGGCCTGGATGAGTGATACAGCGTAAGGAGATCTGAAATATACAATGGAGCCAATCCATGTAATGCCTTAAAAACAAGCAACAGCACCTTGATTCTCGATTCTATATTTGACTGGTAACCAGTGAAGAGAGGCCAATATCGGGGAGATATGGTCCCTCTTCCTGGTACCAGTCAACAATCTAGCAGCTGCATTCTGGACAAGCTGCAAGCATGATAAAGATGAGTGACAAATTCCAGAGTACAAAAAATTGCAATAATCAATTAGAGATGATATAAGTGCATGTATAACAATATCCAAGTCCTTAAAGGAGAGGAAGGATTTTAATTTTGCAATAGTCCACAGATGAAAAAAGCTACCTTTGACAACAGAATTAATTTGTTTGTCAAATTTCAAGGCTGAATCAAAGATAGCACCTACATTTTTTTTGCAAGGGGGGGCACATTTGTGGACAAGGGCCCCAAATTTTTAGATAGTTCCTCAATTGATTTGGGGGTGCCAAATAGTATAACTTCTGTCTTACTCTCATTAAGTTGGAGAACGTTTTTAGCCATCCACCACTTAATATCTTTGAGGCAGACAAAAAGGGACTTCAAGTAGTTGGTATCACGTGGTTTTAGTGGTAGGTACAGCTGTGTATCATCAGCATAACTGTGATATGATATATTATGTTTTTGGAGAATGGATCCCAAAGGGAGCATATACAAAGAGAATAAAATTGGCCCCAAGATCGAACCTTGAGGTACTCCACGTGATCACTGCTGAAGAGGAGGAAATATTTCCAACATTAACAGAAAAGGTTCTATCTTTCAAATAAGAATTGAACCACTGTAGAGCAACACCCTGGATACCAACCTCTTGCTGGAGGCAATCCAGGAGGATGACATGATCAACAGTATCGAAAGCAGCACTAAGGTCAAGCAAGATTAAAATAGCACAATTTCCAGAATCACAGAACAGCAACAAATCATTCAGTACCTTAAGAAGTGCTGTTTCTGTGCTATGGTGTACTCTGAAACCTAACTGAAAGATGTCCAACACATTATTTTCACTTAAAAAAGAAGCAAGCTGAGAAAGAACAACCTTTTCCAGTATTTTGGACATAAATGACAATTTAACAATGACAATTTAATTTAATTTAATTTAGAAATGGGCGTAAAATTGTTACAATCTGCAGGGTCCAAATTGGGTTTTTTAATAAGAAGCTGAACTGGATGGAACAGTGCCAGTTATAAGAGAGCTATTTATTACAGACAAAAGGCTTGGACCAACAGTATCCAACACCTCTTTCAAAAGACGTGAGGGAACTATATCTGTAGTGGAAAAGGTAGGCTTCATGTGTGAGACTATATCCATCAATGTTGAGAGGGCTACAGGCTCAAAGCAATTGAGAGAAGCAGGGCAAAGGACTAAATCAGAAGGGTCATGATCAGTAGGTGAGATACGAGATCTAATAATGTCAACCTTCTTGATAAAGAAACTCAAAAATTGTTCTGTAATTTCAAAAGTAACACCAGGGAGTACAGTAACATGGTAACATGTTTATTGCACTAAACAAGGTTTTGTGCATTTTTTGCTATAATATCTGAAAAATGCTTTGCTTTAGATGCTTTGACAAGACATTGGTAGGATGCTAGGCAATCTCTCAGTATTTCATAATACTGAGAGTATTTCATCTTTTTTCCATTTCCTCTCTGCTTTCCTACACTCTTGTATAAGGGCATGAGTCTCACTGTTAAGCCAAGGTTGAGCTTTAACTTTGGGTCGCTTGAGTTTGAGTGGGGCAACAGTATCAAGAATGTCTGTAACGGTGGTATTAAACAGAGTAACTAGCTCTTCTGTACCCAGAGAGGAGGAGGTTGTGTCTGTAAACCTAGTAAACGGAGAAGCTATGAAGGCATCAGAAAATTGCCTAGCAGTGGAGTGATTAAGTGCCCGAGTGTTGCGATCTGGCATACAAGGTTTAGGTAATGGACAAGAAAGTGATGCATTAAAAATCACAGGTTTATGGTCAGATAGACAAGTATCATCCAACTCAACATTTAAGACAGGAAAACCTAATGATAAAACAAGATCGAGTGTATGGCCATGTTCATGTGTAGGGCCAGATACAGACTGAGTTAAATTAAATGAGTCCACAAGTTGTAGAAACTGACTGACCGATGGCTTTGATGGACAGCAGACATGAATATTAAAATCAATGATTAGAATGTTATCAGAGTTGAGCACAATCAATGATAGGAAATCAGAGAATTCATGGATAAAGTCCTTATTGTACTTTGGGGGTCTATACACAAGTGCACAAAGCAGTGGGCAGGCCTGTTCAACTTTAAATACTTGCACCTCAAAGCTTAAGTACTTGTCAACCGGCAAAAGTCGGCATTTAAAGTGATTCTTAAAAACTGTCAGTATGCCCCCAACCTTGCGTAGTTCTGGGAGAACTAAAAGTCACAGGGGGGGTCGCCAACTTTTAAGCCAGGTTTCTAGTAAAAATAAATCCAGAGAAAAAGTCATTTAAAATGAACGTTTTGTTCGAGAGTGATTATGCATTCACCAAGGCCATTTTGATAGGGTAGTATCCACAGTCAGTGCTGATCCTTTTTGATCCTTTGAGCAATCAAGAAAACTGAGATTACCATAGTTCACTCGTCCTCCTCTGCGGAAATGCGGTCTTACCGGAGTCCGCACAAGGGTAGACTGTTCCGGGAGGACAGGTAGAAGACTGGCATATCTCTGCTCCAACGAGTGACGTGAAATGAATTGGCTTCACCATGATTAATCTACAGATGCAGAAGTTAGAGGCCAAGGATTTGCGTAGGGAGGACCCAGATATCTTCTGATCCTTACCACGTTTGCACCGTCGTCTGTAGCGTTTTGTCCGATACGCGCAACAGAAAGGTAGCTGACAGCTGATCGCTGGTATCGGTAATTGTGGCCGTCCAGAGTTTGCATGCCTCTCAAAATATATGCAACATTGATTCACTACTTTAGTCCGTATGTCAAGTAGAAATTGGCGATCAGTAGAGGAGACACTGAGCAAACAAACATAAAAACAACAAAACAAAACAAAACAAAACACAGGGAAGACAGGTAGGCGACGGCTTGCCAACAAACACTCTGGCGCCATCTCAGGAACAATACAATAGAACAATACCTCAATACCTCACAATGAACAATACCTCACGATGAGGGAACAGAACTGAACAAACTAAGTAGAGAATGCTAATTGGGAACAGGTGTGTGACACAGGTGGGCTAACAACAAAGGACACAAGCTACATTCAAGATAATATAAAATAACAAACAGAAACCAAAATACAAGAACATCGACAACACAAAAAGAAAAACAACAGAACAGGCAGACACGGAACCTCACAACTAACTGCTTTATTATCGACACATTCCTGATTGTAGGATTTTTATAAATGTCCTGATTATTGGGCTTAATTCCTGCTTTTCACAAAAATAAACATGCAATGCGTTTTAAAATAAGAACACAGGCGTTCATAAAATACATGCTCAAAATATTATTTCAGCTGTATCAAAAGCAGTAATTTAATGGAATGAAATAATGTACGTAACATTTTAGTGTTGATATGATATAAATGAATTATTAGAGAAATGTGTATAATTGATTGTATAGAGAAATGTGTATAAGAAGTTAACAGTTTGAGTTGTTATAAATAAAAATATAGCATATATGACTGCTTCCCAATTCATTCTACAGCATATATACTGTATATACACCGATCAGCCATAACATTATGACCACTGACAGGTGAAATGAATAACACTGATAATCTTGTTATCATGGCACCTGTCAGTGGGTGGGCTATATTAGGCAGCACGTGATCGTTCTGTCCTCAAAGTTGATGTGTTA
This sequence comes from Esox masquinongy, assembly GCA_016801175.1. Taxonomy (NCBI): domain Eukaryota; kingdom Metazoa; phylum Chordata; class Actinopteri; order Esociformes; family Esocidae; genus Esox; species Esox masquinongy. The sequence goes on from JACXGI010002159.1 coordinate 65,689, forward strand.
AAAGCAGGAAAAATGGGCAAGCGTAAGGATCTGAGCGAATTTGACAAGGGCCATATTGTGACGGCTAGACGACTGGGTCAAAACATCTCCAAAACTGCAGCCCTTGTTGATTGTTCCTGGTCTGCTGTGGTCGGTACCTATCAAAAGTAGTCCAAGGAAGAAAAAGCAGTGAACCGGAGACAGGGTCATTGATGCACGTGTGGAGCGAAGGTTGGCCCGTGTGATCCGATCCAACAGACAAGCTGCTGTAGCTCAAATTGCTGAAAATGTTAATGCTGGTACTGATAGAAAGGTTACCGAACACACAGTGCATCGCAGTTTGTTGCATATGGGGCTGCGTAGCCGCAGACCAGTCAGGGTGCTTATGCTGACCCCTGTCCACTGCCGGAAGCACCTCCAATGGGCACGTGAACATCAGAACTGGACCACGGAGCAATGGAAGAAGGTGGCCTGGTCTGATGAATCACGTTTCCTTTTCCATCACGTGGATGGCCGGGTGCGTGTGCGTCGCTTACCTGGAGAACACATGGTACCAGGATGCACTATGGGAAGGAGGCAAGCTGGCAGAGGCAGTGTGATGCTTTGGGCAATGTTCTGCAGGGAGATCTTGGGTCCTGCCATTGATGTGCATGTTACTTTGACATGTACCACCTACCTGAGCATTGTTGCAGACCATGTACACCCTTTCATGGCAACGGTTTTTCCTGATAGCATGGCCTCTTTCAGCAGGATAATGCACCCTGCCACAAAGCAAACATGGTTCAGGAATGGTTTGAGGAACACAACAACGAGTTCAAGGTGTTGACTTGGCCTCCAAATTACCCAGATCTCAACCCAGTCGAGCATCTGTGGGATGTGCTGGACAAACAAGTCCGATCCATGGAGGCCCCACCTCGCAACTTACAGGACTTACAGGATCTGCTGCTAACGTCTTGTTGCAAGATACCACAGCATACCTTCAGAGGTCTAGTGGTGTTCCTGTCTCGATGGGTCAGGGCTGTTTTGGTGGCAAAAGAGGAACCCACAAAATGTTGGGCAGGTGGTCATGTTATGGCTGATCGGTATATATTTAAATAATTTACTACAATAAGAATACCCATTTCCCTTTTATTGAACATGCCAATGTAACATGAATAACTGGCATGAGCTGCTAATATTCCTTAGAAAAAGAAAGCATGCATAACATTTTACCAAAAGTGCTATTCTTTTTAAAGATGGAAAAGGATATAAAAAGATATCCAAAGCCTTGCAAATGCCAGTCAGTACTGTTCAATCACTTATTAAGAAGTGGAAAATTCAGGTATCTCTTGATACCAAGCCAAGGACTGGTAGACCAAGAAAGATTTCAGCCAAAACTGCCAGAAGAATTTGTTCAGGATTCAAAGGAAAACCCACAGGTAACCTCAGGAGAAATACAGGCTGCCCTGGAAATAAACGGGGTGGTTGTTTCAAGGAGCACAATATGACGATACTTGAACAAAAATAAGCTGCATGGTCGAGTTGCCAGAAAGAAGCCTTTACTGCGCCAATGCCACAAAAAAGCCTGGTTACAATATGCCTGACAACACCTTCACACGCCTCACAGCTTCTGGCACGCTGTAATTTGGAGTGACGAGACGAAATGGAGCTTTACAGTCACAACCATAAGCACTATGTTTGGAGAGGGGTCAACAAGGCCTATAGTGAACAGAATACCATCCCCACTGTGAAGCATGGTGGTGGCTCACTGATGTTTTGGGGGTGTGTGAGCTCTAAAGGCACGGGGAATCTTGTGAAAATTGATGGCAAGATGAATGTGGCATTTTATCAGAAAATACTGGCAGACAATTTACATTCTTCTGCACGAAAGCTGCGCATGGGACACTCTTGGATTTTCCAGCATGACAATGACCCTAAGCCAAACTAACCCCCCTAAGGCCAAATTGACCCTCCAGTGGTTACAGCAGAAAAAGGTGAAGGTTCTGGAGTGGCCATCACAGTCTCCTGACCTTAATATCATCGAGCCACTCGGGGAGATCTCAAACGTGCGGTTCATGCAAGTTGACCAAAGACTTTGCATGACCTGGAGCCATTTTGCCAAGACGAATGGGCAGCTATACCACCTGCTAGAATTTGGGGCCTCATAGACAACTATTACAAAAGACTACACACTGTCATTGATGCTAAAGGGGGCAATACATAATACTAAGAACTAAGGGTATGCAGACTTTTGAACAGGTGTCAGTTCATTTTTTTCTTTGTTGCCATGTTTTGTTTTATGATTATGCTATTCTGTTATGACTTACAGTTGAATGTGAATCCCATAAGAAACATAAGACGTGATAGGACATGTTTTGCCTGCTCACTCATGTTTTCTTTACAAATGGTACATATTACCAATTCTCCAGGGGTATGCAAATTTTGAGCAAAACTGTATGTACATGAACCTCACGCTTAGACTATTGGGCTTAATTCTTCCTTTGTACAAAATTAAACTCTCAGCTTTGATTCTTCTGTTTTTACAAGAATGGTTGTTTACAACAAGCATCTTTGTCCAGACTCAATCCTTAAGCATTCTTGCAAATTGTTTCAAAGTTTTCAAAGAATGCCTTTTCGGTATTTTGCAACCAGTCTGGAAAGCAACTCTTGCTGTGTCAAAAGCAGGAAGAGTGATATTATCTAAGGAAATGTTCCAGTCATTTATAAGTTGTGAATTAATTATTATACAAACGTGAGACTTGATGTTAACACAGTTGTTATGAATGGAAATATAACGACTTCGCCAGTGCTATATACGTTTGCCAAGTGTCAGTTTGCCAAGTGTCGGTTTGTTCAAACGGCCAGTGGCAAAAGCCACAGTTCAACAGTTCATAGACGCTATTTGTGATGGAGGTAAACTTAATAAGAAACGTTAGTCAGTTTAACACAATGCTCAGTGGTGTTTAGCGACTGGTGAAATGTGTAATGCCATGGTGTAGTGGTTAAAGACAGTAACTCTCACGTGGAAGACCTAACTTCGTATCTATTGAGAGCAACGACATTTATTAATTTTATTTCCATGATTCTCTCGTCGTTTCACTTGATGAAAAAGTTAGTTATCGTCACCTTTATTGATAGTTATTGTATCAACGTCATTCACGGATCAAAGAAAAAAGTACGTTGTTATGCCATGAAAGAAAAAAATATTCTTATGCAATATTTTTGAAATGAAATAGCTTTGGCAGACTCGCTAGCAATTGCTCAATTCCTATCACTATTCCATTAAGTTAGCAGATACTGGTGTAGCCTATTACTGGCTAATACGCTGTTAAAATGGCCAGTGGCAAATGCCATACAGTTCATAGACGCTATTTGTGGTGGAGGTAAACAGTAAGAAACGTTAGTCAACTGTATTAAAATCATTCACGAATGACCAATTAGCTGTTAAAACGGCCAGTGGCAAAAGAGGATTTGTTCAGGATAGACACAAGACGCTATACTGACACCCATTGAACGTACAGCTCTGTGGTGTAATGGTTAGTGACACAGCCTTCCACGTGGGCGACCCAGGTTCGAATCACAAGAGGGCAATACTTTCAATTGCAGGCCGGCTGAACTAAGCTTGCCTGGTTTCTTGTTCTTTCATTCGTGAATGACATAAAATAACTATCAGTATAGCTGACGAAAACTGACTTTTTCCTCAAGTGAAAAGACAAGAGAATCGTGGAAACCTCTACTCTTTTACTGCCGAAGGGATTTTCATCTAGCCTATATTACCCCAAAAAAACATGCACGTCAGGCCTAGCGCCAGGACAAAGTGACCGAGGGGGCAGTTAAAAATGGCGAGGGGGCTAATCTTTTTTTTGGCTATTTTTCTATAGAGTATTTAAAACTTAAATTGGGGGGGCAGAAAATTCAACTGAGGGGGCTAAGCTCCCTCTTGCCCCCTTGTGGTGCCAGGCCTGATCGTACTTCGAAAGTCCATCAGAAATATAAACAGTTTTAGTTTAGGCTTACTATAACGTCGCTAATGACGGTTGTAGCAAGTTTTTGTCTATCCTGACCCAAAAAGCATGAACGGATGCGTACTTCAAAAAATCCACCAGAAATAGTCACAATATAACCGTAAACAGTTATATTTTAGGCTTACTACAAGGTTAGGTTGTATCCAGCGAAGTTGTAACCCTAACGCATAATTTGTTTTGACTGTGACGAGATTCGAACGCGGGACCTATTGTTTGTACTACTGTGTCTCTAACCGCTACGCTATATAACAAAGAGTAGTCAGTTAGTCAGTCAGTAAGAGACATTCGCTCTTCTTGGCCGGCTCCGCTTACACGGTCCGGCAAAAAAGGTTTAACAATTTAATTGCAACTGGGTTTTTTTCCTTTTTTTAACAACTGGATGTGATATTTTTCATAAGGTACATCACCAGGACATGTCTTCAAAACCGGAATAAATGTAGATTCACATTCGATATTCAGCAATTGACAATTAAACATTTCTTTTAGCGGAGGCCAAAAGGTGCTATTAGTTGCCTGGCGCATCCATGGTTTAGGGACCGTCGTAAAAGTGCATGACGGCATGAGCGAAAATGTTTTTTCAAACGCTGAATACCTTTCCCTGAAAATGAGCAACAGGTGTACAGACAGTTTTTATTTTATGAAACAAATATAATTTTTTAGATGTGTGTTAAAGCTGTTAATTGTTTCAGAATCTGATGTCTCAAGATTATTTTTATTCAATTGATTCCTATCCAGGTGACATAAAAGTAAATTACTTGTTGGCTGACCAACATTGCCCAATGTACATCCATTAGAAATGTTTTTTATTTCACTGATTTCAAATGAATGTATCCTTCTATGAATCATGTTTTAAAACCGTCCATATGAGCTAGAGATCTACAATCAAATCTGGTGTGTTCCTTCACTGCACCTCTCAGAGGTAGGCCTATTATTTTCATGATGTTATATTTATACAAATATTTTCCTATTATAGCTTGGTCACTTAATTTACCTGAAAGTATTTTCAATAGATTCCTATCCACATGACGTATCTCTAAAAGCACTTGTACTTTTGGTCACTGACCTTCCTTTTCCACACTTATTAAGTAAGTGTGGAAAAGGTAATAACCCCAACAAAAAAATAATTTCTGCTAAATAAAAAAGGTTTAAATATTTGAATGACTTACTTCATTTGTGTTCAAAAAGCTTCACATGTAACAACAAAAATCTACTTATATGCTGCTAATTCTGAACAAGTATTTATAAATATAGCCAAACACTTAAAAAGATTATTTTCATGCTACATGTGTCATATGTGTAAACATAATATATGGATGAAATAGAAAATTGAGTTAATTGTTTTAAAAAGTTTAAGTTCTCTCAATAACTTGCCACATGGCGTTGTCTTTAGAGGAATATGGGTAATTCAACATCTGTAGAATTTGAAATTATTTTACTAAAGGCTGTATATATGTTTGTTTGAAAGAAAACTACATAAATATTACAACCTCGTTTCCAAAAAAGTTGGGATGTTGCCAAAAACGTAAACAAAAAAAACTGAATGCAGTGATGTGCAAATCATTTACTCCCTATATTGAATAGATGATAGTAGAAAGACAACATATCAAATGTTGAAACGGAGAAATTCTATTGTTTTTGGAAAAATATATGCCCATTTTTAATTTGATGCCAGCAACACATTCCAAAAAAGTTGGGACTGGGGCATGTTTACCACCGTGATGAGATGTTTGCATCTCATCATTTAACAACACTCTGTATGCGTTTGGGAACTGAGGAGGCCAAATGCTGTTGTTTTGAAAGTGAAATGTTTTCCCATTCTTGCTTGATATAGGATTTCAGCTGTTCAATAATGCACCAAATGTGTCAGTGGGTGACAGGTCTGGACTGCAAGCCAGGCCAGTTAACATCCGGACTCTTTTACTATGGAGCCATGCTGTTGTAATACATGCAGAATGTGGTTTGGCATTATCTAGCTGAAATAAGCAAGGTCTTCCCTGAAAAAGACGTGGTCATATGTTGCTCCAAATCCTGTATATGTTGTTCATCATTAATCGTGCCTTCACAGAAGTGCACGTCACTCATGCCATGTGCACTAATGCACCCCCATACCATCACGGTTGCTGGCTTTTGAACTGCAGTGACAAACTGTGCTCACAGACAATGGTTTTTGGAAGTGTTCCTGAGCCCATGCAGTGATTTCCACTCCAGAATCATGTCTCTTTTTAATGCAGTGCCGTCTGAGGGCCCGAAGATCATGGCCATCCAATATTGTTCTTTTGCCTTGTCTGTTACGTACAGAGATTTCTCCAGATTTCTTTTTATTAAGGAACAATACCATTTCACAGTTTCAACATTTGATATGTTGTCTTTGTACTATTCTCTGTTGAATCTAGGGTTTAAATGATTTGCACGTCATTGCATTCTGTTTATATGTCAATTTTACACAGTTTTCCAACTTTTTTGGAAACGGGTTTGTAGTATTACCTGTCTTGGTTTGCAATAATGTACATGTTGGATCATGATGAATGTGTCACGGGCACGGGTGGGGATCCAAGCGCGGACTGGGAGCGAGTGGGAAAAGGGCAGGTAGAGTGTACGGGGACGGGAGGTAAGGCGTTTAACGTAACAGCGGCGAAGGGGCAGACGAGCGATAGGCAGAGTAGTCAGGGACGGGCAGAGAGTCGGTACACGGGCTGGCGGCGGAAGTACAGTCGGGGAACAGGCAGAGTGGTCAGGGACAGGCGAGAGGTCAGAATACCGGCGGACAACAGAAGTACAGGCAGGGCTCAGGCAGAATAGTCGGGAACGGGCGATCGGTCGGTGCACGGATAGGCAGGACGAGAAACTGGAGAACGCGAGATGTGGCATGTAAACATGAACCATTGATCTGGCAGGGGAGAAGTGGCAGGGAGTTGTATTTGTATGAGTGGTGATGAGGTGACTGGGGACAGGTGTGTGATTTGGTGATTGGTGACAGGTGTGTGATTTGGTGTGCACTGAGACTCAGGGGCGCAGGCGCCCTCTGCTGCGCGCTCGCGGAGGCAAGGACGTGACAGAATGGACATTAAAAACATCAGAAAAATGTACATTCAATAATGAGAATTTCCACCATAAGACTTTACACTCACGGCAAAAAAGTAACATTTGGCATGCTGCCAGTTATTTGAACTTAATATATTTGTGTTTGTGAAACACTTGATGCAAAGTAGCCTAAATACCTATTTTTGGGAATACTCAAAAATCTGAATACAGATTGTTTTTTTATTTGACATATTTTTATTTATTTTTAATTGTCAAGCCCTGTTTTACGATAGTTCATTGGATAGAAAACTATCCTATCCAGATGATCTTTAATATTAAAACCACTTGTTCTTCGGTTACTGACCTTCCTGGTCCAGAGAACATACATTACTATTTTCATATTTTATTTCAATAATTTGTTAAGACTTTATACTTCATTCTGTTTTTTCAATACTGTTTTCATATCCCAATATCAATCATATGAAAGTACACCATATTTCTTCATGAGTTTTTTTATAGCATGTAAAGTACAAATAAAGACACATGAGCAAGTTCCAGTATAGCAACACATGCCTGAAACATAACACCCCCTTCTCTACCATATTCCAAAAAATGCAGTGGTATGCCAGTGCTTTTTTATCCACACACTTTCCTCTTTTCATAAATCTGTTACAAATTAACATGTCTCTCGTCAGTCCACAATAACTTTCTCCAGAATCCTCCAGCCTCTTAGTACTTTTTAGGTTATTTTTGATGCTAACTTTTTGCATCTTGCAGTCCAGTTCCTGTAGTTTGACTAGTGATGTGTAATTTGGGAAATTACACAAAGTATATCTTCTTATGATTAATGAGCTAGTAAAAGAAAATAATTCAGATGAACCTGTAAAAAGAAAGGTTAAAGAACCCACCACATTTGTTTGTAGATCAATAGCTCATTGGATAGTGAGATGTTAACAAACAGCTGTATAGAAAGATAGATTAATGTAAATTCTAAATGGCAAATTTAACTGATGATCTCTGGAAAGGGAAGTGACAAACGTCTAACTGTACAGGTACATGTCATTTGGATTGTATATCTATTATGATCTGTAAAATAATTTCTAACCTCATATTTGTACTAAGAAATTATATAAATATTTCTTATTTCAAATGTGCAAAAATGCAAGTTCATATAATAACAGAATCATTGTATTGTTATGAAGAAAAATCTCTCTAAAGTTTGAGTTCTGCCAATTGCACTTGTACCTTAGCCTCAGCTACGTAGAGTTCATTGAAGGTTACATCACATCGATTTTTGTAAACCGAACGAAATGGAGAATGCCAAAGGATGTACCCTGCTTTCTACCTTCACCTTATTTTGTGTGTGTGTGTGTGTGTGTGTGTGTGTGTGGTTTGTGCTGTTAACATTTTCGTTTGTGCTTCTGTCATTTATTAGATATTAAAGAATATTTAATTGGTCATTCTGTGGTCACTTAGCCTCCCAGCATACTCCAAATTCACTCAAAATAGGCTCAATCTTTTGTGTTCTGTTTGTACCTACGTATGAATAACATTCCAGCAACATCTATTAATGCATTGCATGGGCCGGTCTAACCAATAGAAATGTATAAAAATGCACACGCACTATAGCATTAATCTTACCACACCAACACCACAAGCAGTGACCCTAGCCTAAGCACAACATCCACTACCCCCTCACAGCGAGCACCCCCACATAAAATCAAAGAAAGAAAAGAAGGCAAGTATATAGCAAGCAGGCCAGCTGGTTATCAGGACAAAAACTACAGGTTAATATGCTAGTCTAAGCCAAAAGTTTAGAAGTATTATTGCAAATAGAACTAGAGAAAGCTAACAGTTGACTAGATGATTCACAAACGGAGTGGAACCTAGCTGTTAAATAGTGGAGAAAAACAGAATTTGGCAGCACCTGAAAAGGAACCTGTAAAAGGTAAGAAACAATGGGTGACCTCCTACTTCAAGTGCATTTAATAACAATTGCACTCAACCAACTTTACCTGAGCGTGGTTAAATATCTTACGGTTTAATGGATACCACCTTGGTAAGGGAACACCTTGAAAAGGGCAAGGGGTTAAGACAAGCCTATGCATACTGTATGTCTATTAGTGTTTCTTTTTTTTAAAAATTGTCTGTTTTATGAAAACTCTAATCCCCCCCCAATATATCACTGTAGGCATAACTGATTTTGCAAATATGGGCCTTTTTGTGTCTCTGGGTCAGATGTTTAAGATAGAATGTTTATTTAGAATGTTTTTATATACATTAAGTAGAGACTAAAATAACATTAAACTTTTTTCTTTAGCCATCAATATGTGTTTATTTTTATTTTCTAAAGCATTTCATGTCAGGATTTCACTGTTTCAGTCCTGTCTCTAACCCAGACTTAAAACCTTCTGCTATGTATAACACTTATACAAGAATTTAATTTCATATAATATATAATGCACCTGCCTAGAAAAAGAGTCACATAAATGGAAACTATATATATTTGATGTTCATAAGCCATTTTTAAGTTTTTTAATACAAAATACAGTTGTCTCTAAGTATTGTGTCATTACCACCACGACAAGTTAATCACATGCTCAAAGTTTTTTCAAAGATTTGTGTACTTGATTACCATGGATATGAACAGTGACAGTGGAGCATATGGATGTAACAGAGGGAAATTCAAATATTTATGCTGGGAAATTATTGTAAAATAAAGGTAAATATGACTTGTACATATAATATTTTATTGTATGTCATTACCAAAGAGTCTATAATATCATTAAATTAAGTAATATTTAGTTTATTATGTTTAAATTATGTGTACTTAGCATACACAGTATGCCAGTTGATCAACTGGAATTAACATAGTGTAATCCCTGCTATTTATGACCAAATAATTAAAAAATGACATTCCCACCACACGTCATTACCACCACATAATACAATGTGATGGTAAGGACAGAATGAGGTGGTAATGACAAAATGTATTAGTTAACACATTTGAACTTACCTTAAGATCTGAAAAGACACAAATGACATATATTATCATGGTTTAGTTGAAATTGAACACTTATTTGATAAATAACGCTAATAAATTTTGTATTGTTAGGATTGATTGAGTGATTTTGATGTATATTTATGTGTATTACTTTGGTTATTGTTCACTTTAATATTATTTTTTTTATATAAGATGTCTCCTAAATCAACCAAGGAAAGGACAAGGACATATATAAAACAAATCAAAGAAGATCCTATTAGATACCAGGAGTATCTTAAGAAAGAAAAAGAAAGATACCTGAAGAGAAAAGAAAGTGGTAAACTGAAACCCAACTTTCCCAGATAGAAAAAAGAAAGGAAGCAATAAACCAAAGAAAGATCAAACATCGAGAAAAGAATGATTATGGAGGCATACCTGCCAAGGAACACACCACCACAGTCACCTGAAGTGTTTCAGCTACAAAATGATGACCTACCAGCCCCACACATGGCACCGGATTCCCCATTCAGCTCAAACTTGGAAACCCCAAGACAAAGAGGCTGTAGAAAGGTGCTAAAAAACTGATCCAAAGTCTATAGGGATCTATGTAAGGCCAATATGAAGTTGGAGGCCACAGAAAAAAAACTGAGAAGGTATAAAAAACGATATGATAGACTTTTAAAGAAGAAAAAATTGGATGTTGTTTCCAGACAGTGAAGAAAATAGTCAGATAGATAAAACTCATTTTAAAGAGGTTTCATTTTCCCAAAAAATGTATGACCTAAAATGCCTGTAATTGCAAAATCACCCAACTATGTAATTTCAATAATATTAATATGACGCAATGAATATCGACGATTATCAACGTTTTATAGCGCGTTTTGAAGTTTCAAAAAGATTGCGACCCCCCGCCATTTGCCTCATAATGGTTTAATCCACTGCCACCCAGCCCTGAGCAGCGGCAGCTCATTCAGGTACAGTGCGTGCATGGGTGGGAATCTGACAGTTTGTTGTTGGTGGCTGACTTTCAGTAAGTAGTTCAAACAAAGGATATGTTATACATTTCTTTACTTCTAACACTCAATACAATAAAACACATAACCGTCACCAGCCTTCATATTCACTACATTGAATTACAGGTCACACTTTATGTTAGCTAGCGGTTAGCTGACGTTTGCTAGCTAGCTACAGTAAAATCAACCAGTGTTAGCAGTTGTTTGAATTCGAGACAATGAGAGAAGCTTACAGTGCAAAGTAGCATTCCTTAGCTGGCAAGGTGATCGTGTTCGTGTCTACTGTCTGAAAGGCACTCAGTGCACGTAGCTATTGTGAGGTTAATCCAGTAAGTTTGTTTTATGTTGGTAGGGTTCACACAATAGCTGAATTTGCAGAGCTACAGTAGTGAGCCAACCGATGGCACAAACTAAAACAGTATTACAGCACTACTTTTGGTGTCTCCCCCAATAATTGCTCTTGAGAAAATTTCATGTAATTGTCCCGTCCAAAGTTGATATCAGATTTTCGCCCCTGGGTATGATGTACAGTGGATATAAAAAGTCTACACACCCCTGTTAAAATGCCAGGTTTTTGTGATGTAAAAGAATGAGAACTTGTCAGAACTTTTTCCACTTTTAATGTGACCTATAATGTGAACAATTCAATTGAAAAACAAACTGAAATCTTCAAGGGGGAAAAATGAAAAATAAAAACCTTACAATAACCTGGTTGCATAAGTGTGCACACAGTCTTATAACTGGGGATGTGGCTGTGTTCAGAATTAACCAATCACATTCAAACTCATGTTAAATAGAAGTCATTACACACCTGCTATCATTTAGAGTAACTCTGATTAAGCACAAATAAAGTTCAGCTGTTCTATTAGGATTTTCCTGACATTTTCTTAGTTGCATCTCAGAGCAAAAGCCATGGTCCGCAGAGAGCTTCCAAAGCATCAGAGGGATCTCATTGTTGAAAGATATCAGTCAGGAGAAGGGTACAAAAGAATTTCCAAAGCATTAGATATACCATGGAACACAGTGAAGACAGCCATCATCAAGTGGAGAAAATATGGCACAACAGAGACATTACCAAGAACTGGACGTCCCTCCAAAATTG
>JACXGI010002160.1:0-14190 GCA_016801175.1 Esox masquinongy
ACTGAATGCAGACAGTGTCTCTGAGTACTAACAGGCCATACATACTGAATGCAGACAGTCTGTGGGCGTGGCATATTGTTGTGTCAGTGTTTTGGATGGACTGAAAACAACATACAATGAAACACAATTGTTTTGTTTTGAATATGGAAATTACTACTGTTTTATAATACAGTGTAGATAAATATGCATATATGCATATGCATATATGCATATGAATGGGACTAAATATGAATATGAATGGGACTAAAATGTACATCCTATTAGCGCTAATGACTCACCAAGTGGTAAATATTTAATGATGGCCAGAACTCTCACATTATGTGTTTCAGTGTCCATCTGCATATTGTTTGTGTACTACATACAATGTAAGAGGGAGGGAGGGAGGGACAATATATGTTTTTTTTTCTCAGAATAGTTCCTCCTGGGTCCAGATCTCTGACGTCTGCTACCTGGAAGGCAGAGCTGCTGCTGTGATAACAGCAGACTCACCATTCATAGAGAGCACATGCAGGCAGATGAATATAGAAAACACAAATGTGCACAAGACACACACCAACACACAGCTGTTGCATCATCGAAATGACTAGAGGAAACAATAGTCAAACATTGTGTGCGTGCCTGTGTGTGTGTCTAGGTGTGCGTAATAGTCTGTTCTTTAATTTGTGTGCGTGTGTGGGCTATGAATTGAAAGACAAAGTAGATTACACCAATCCACTTAATTACTGACAGCGAGGCTTGTGTGTTAAACTGAGTCAAACATGGCTTAGTGAGCGTCAGTGTGTGTGCTGATAGTTGATACTCTAAATATCACTTCCTTGATGGTTCACTAGTTCAGTACGTCATTACGTCAGTCTAGGCGACAGGGGATAGATCATGTGACACTATTGTGTAATAACACCATCCTTGGCAGCATTCCTTGTCTCCATCTATCCCTTCAAGAATCATCTTCCAGGATTACTTATTCTCTTTCTCATTCTGCCTATGACCTCAGAGAGAAAGGGAGATAGAGGTGGAGAGGAAGAGGGAGTGAGAGAGAGAGAAAGAGTAGGCTGTTCTAAACTAGAGGTTGAGGTGTTGCATAGCGACAGTGTTATGGAAAGGACCATCAGAACCCTGTAGCTCAGAACTGTTCATTACAGCTAAAAACATGTTGTCACTTTGGCACTATTGTCACAATGTGGTATTTTTTCATAATCTTTGTAGAAACTCAGTAACAGATCCTCAAGAAACATTCTATATATTTTTAAGTCACAGGTCTCTTGCAGACTTCAGCAGGTTTTCTTCCAGGATTTCTATGTACTTTGCTGTTGTCTCTCCATTGTGCCTCTCGAGCAATTGGAATGACCTGTGCTCGGCAATACATGGCCCTCATTCAGGGTGGTTGTGGTTAGTTGGTGTCCCTTTGGTTGATGCTTGGCAATGTGGGTGGATTGACTTCCTGCCTGCTGGGCCCTGTCCGGGGCCTCCCCAGGATCGGGCCACAGTGTCACTGGACCCCCCGTCTCAGCCCCAAAGTTTTACGCTGCTATATTACTGTGTCCTGGGGGAGTAGGGTCAATTCTCCTGCTCCATTGTAAATCCTTGTAAATCTAAGGAATGTGCTCTCTAAAGTTTCCTTGTCTCCTGCTCCGTTTAAATTTAGGAGGACATGAGGTCTTGGCCCACACCTCCAGAGTACCAGGCTCAAAAGACTTGTTGCTGTTCCTGTCCATAGTCCTCCTGGTTCTCTTGCAGATCAAGACAATACCTGACAATTCCAGTTGCCACTCTGCCCCCAGGTTGTCTCTGTCCTTGTCCATCTGGTCATGCTTCTGATGTGGATTAGGTTTAATAGACTCTGGACACAGCCCACATGCATTTATTAATTGTTACACCTGGTACTCTTAAAATGTTCACCCGGCACAGCCAGAAGAGGACTGGCCACCCCCAGAGCCTGATGCAGAGAAACCTCCCCATAGCATAATTCTGACACCATCGTGCTTCACGGTAGGGATGCTGTGCAGTGTTAGGCTTGCGCCAAACATACTGTATCTCTTAACGTTAAGGACAAAAATCTCTATTTTGGTCTAATCCGAACATATAATATTCTTCCAACTGGTCTATTGTAATTCAATAAAATACTGAAAAGTGCAAGGGGGATGGATACTTTTGAAAGCCATAGGAAGGGTTCTAAATCACTCCCAACACTTTAAGCAAAGCCTTTTATCCAAAAAAACTAAAGTTATTATGGCAGCAAATGGTGGCTCTACCAAATATTCATGTTTGTAGGTTGAAAACTTATGCAACCAAATTTTTTTTAGATGAAACCGTTTTTTACAAATATTTCCCAACATAAAACAAATGTCAACTTACAATAATTGATGGCAGCGTTTTGAGTATCTGTGTTTTAAATCAGTCAGGGCTCTGAAACCTTATGCAAGAAAATGTATATTTGTACACACACCCACACACACAGTGGCGTACGCACGCAACCTAGACATACAGTAAAGTAAGACAATGGATGGGTAGTCTGCATTTCACACCCATCTATTCTGTGTTAGCTTTAGTCTGTCGTTGTGCACATTAAAGTGGACTAAAAGCATATGGGGCTGTTTCCCAGACACAGACCAAGCCTAGTCCAGGACTAAGAATACATTACTATAGGGACAGTGACGCAGGCTCAGATTAGGCCTAGTCCAAGACTAAAAAATAAAGCTCAATGGCTCAAATAGAGGACTCCACCGAACTTGATATTTTAGTCCTAGACTAAGCATAGTCTGTGTCCATGTAGTTGGCCCAAAGAGATTTTCCCTTTAGTCTGATTTTTAGTCTAGGACTAGGCTAAATCTGTGACTGGGAAACTATGGGTAAAAATGTAAGTTGGAGCAATATCCCACCTAATGGTTGCCATAGCAACGAAGAGAGTGATTCATGGAGCGTGTCTGGCTGTGAAATAAATTTCACACTTCAGCACGCCAAAGCCCCTTTCTCAGATGTGTGCGCGTATGTGTGTGAGAGAGGGAGAGAGCGCATAAGAAGAAGCAAAAGAAAGAATGAGTGAGAAAGATAAAAGTGTAAAAACATGTGTGTCTATGTGAAAAAGGAGTGTGTATTTTGGGTGTGTAGACATTGTGTACTCAACCACTATGTTCTGCTGCATTCCATAAACCACCTCCACCCTCTATCTCTTCCCTCCCACATTCTGTCTCTGCATTTAGTTCCAGCAGTCAGACATACATACATCCACAAAGTCAGGAGAGGACTCAATACAATTCATACAAGTCCGTGGCCCTACCGTCTGATCCTATAATATACCATGGACACAACCTGCCTGTTCTATAGTATACCATGGACACAACCTACATATAGTATACCATGGACACAACCTGCCTGTTCTATAGTATACCATGGACACAACCTACATATAGTATACCAGGGACACAACCTGCCTGTTCTATAGTATACCATGGACACAACCTATATATAGCATACCATGGATATAACCTGCCTGTTCTATAGTATACCATGGACACAACCTATATATAGCATACCATGGATATAACCTGCCTGTTCTATAGTATACCATGGACACAACCTGCCTGTTCTATAGTATACCATGGACACAACCTGCCTGTTCTATAGTATACCATGGACACAACCTACATATAGTATACCATGGACACAACCTGCCTGTTTTATAGTATACCATGGACACAACCTGCCTGTCATATAGTATACCATGGACACAACCTGCCTGTCATATAGTATACCATGGACATAACCTGCCTGTTCTACAATACACCATTGACACAACCAAGTTCTTGCTAGTGGGACCCCATCATCCTCTACTATACTACTGTTCAACCGGAAGCGGTAATGAAGGGAGAGACGCTGTCTTTCCCCTGTGCTGCTGGCAGTATACTCTACTCTGTTTTGCCCGCTGTCCTGCTGATGCCATTTTGTTAATTGAGAGTTTATTTTTTCTACAAAAATCGTTTTGCTTTTATGATGAAACATTCTGAGAGCGGACTAGATGAAAGTGTGCTGGGCTTCCTCTCTCTCTCCAGACCTTCCTCTCCTCCCTATCACAGTGGTGCACTGCTCATTAGCTTTCTGATAGCCTTCGCCTCTCCTCACTCTGTGAGTCTCTATCTCTCTTTCTTTCTGTTAGTCTTCGCCTCTCCTCGCCCTCTCAGTCTCTCTCTCTCTTCCTTTCTGTTAGTCTTAGCCTATCCTCACTCTCTTTCTCTCTCTCTCTCTCTCTTTTTGTTAGTCTTAGCCTCTCCTCACTCTCTAAGTCTCTATCTCTCTTTTTGTTAGTCTTAGCCTTAGTCTTAGTCTCTCTTAGTCTTAGTCTCTCCTTTTTCAGTAAGTCTGCAGACCTTTTTGTCAGACAGTTTCACAGTTTTTTCTTGCTCTCCTCCATCTCTGAGTCAGTATGACATCAAAGGCTAGCTATAAGTTCTCTTCTGGGTTCTCTGTCTGAGTCTCTGTGATGTGCGGAATTGTGTCTCTTTCAGTAATAGATATCTTTATCTTCTATTGGGCATATACTTTCCCATCTCAACGTCACCTCTCTCATGCGTATAAGTCTGTTAGCAGACACTATTATCAGGATCTTCTTACTGGAGCAATTAGTGTTAAGTGCCCTGCTCAAGGGCACAACAACATATTTGTTTCATGTTGTTGACTCAGAGATTCAAAACAGCGACATTTCGGTTGCTGTCCCAACATTTTCCCTTTGTTTTCATCTATCGGCGCTCTCTTTCTCTTGACAACATTTCTCCATTTCTCTCTTGCTTTCCCAGTTCTGGTTCGCCCCTCACGCTCACCTCACCCCGCTACATCACTCGCTCACTCCCTCCCTTTTTCGCTCCCTCCCTTCCTCTCTCGTCTCTCTTTTCCTCCTCTCTCTCTAGTGAGGGGTGTTTGTGTTCCACTGTGATCAAAGCAGATTCTATACAGCCACCCACACACACTCCCACATCCATGTATATACACACACAAACACACATATTATCAAGCTCTCAGGAGTACACACAGACTTGGGTTGAATCGTGACAGCTGTGGTGCTGCAGTGTGATGGTAGAGGTACAGGCGAGAGCGAACAGAGACACACAGACACAGACAGTCACAGAGAGAAAAACAGACAGACACAGACAGTCACAGACACACAGACAGACCGACCGACAGACACAGACAGACAGACAAACAGACAGACCGACAGACAGACCGATAGGATGTGAGGAGATCGACTGCGCCATCATTAACCCTGCTCTACTCAGAACAGACAGCACATACAAACTACACAGAGGAAGAAACACACACAGACACACACACACTGCTAACCAGAGCGATGTCGGAGGAGAAGAGGATGAAGGAAAATCGTAAACAGAAGTGGAGAAGGAAAGGAGCTGGAAGACAAGGTGAGAGAGACAGAAAAGGGGGAGAACTAAGGCAAATCTGGATGGGGGGTGAGGAGAGTTGAGGCAGGTCAGAAGGACGGAGAGAGACAGAAGGTGAGCTTGAAAAACAGAGAGGAGTGAAGGAAGGAATAAGAAAAGGAGAGAGAGGGGGGAGTGAGAAGACTTAGAAAGAATGAGAAAGAAAGCGATCAAAAAGACCTTTTATTGTGACTGCACCATTCTAATTTGACAGTTGGAAAAAGGCCCCGTGAGGAACTCAGTTTACAGGAGAGAAAGATGGAGAAAGAGAGAGACAGAAAGAAAGGGAAATACAGAGAGAGACAATCCCCCCATCTGTGCTCCTGTCCTCAGCTTCATCCTCCTTTAATTAGCCTGCTGTCTAAACAGGCAGGCCAATTACTCAGGTCTTGGCTAAAAACTAACATGCGTGTGCGTGTGTCTATATGTACACACTCATGCATATTCCAGAACTTTCTGGGAAAGTCCGAGTGTCAACACTTCAGAAAGGACGGATGTTCATCAGCTGACAACCTGACCCGGTGTTTCCATTCCCCACGGACAGGTAGTGTTTTGGGGTTTGATGAAGGGAGAAGGGGGAGAAGGGGGAGAAGGGGGAGAAGGGGGAGGATGGTGGTGTTGTGACATGCTTAACCCTAACCCTTCTGGGCTGCAGACCACTGGCAGCAAACCCCGCGGACAACGATGACCCAACAAGACACGTTCATGAGTACGCTGGCCCTTTATTTTACACCCCATTCCGTCTCACTCCCAATCATCCAAATGGTGGAAACACTTTGACCCTAACGTCAGGACAGAAGACCATCTTCTGAAAAACTCCGAACATCTACCTCTTCACAAAGTGATAAAATCCCACAGCAACTTTTGCATTTTTGATGTTTACCTTCATATTAAGAAGGCTCATTCGCAAAACAGGCTTTGGACTTACCTCCTTTAGAGGTAAGCGTCAAAGGCTGTGATTGTCATAAGATCCCAGTGTAAAGTAGCTGCTGAATGTTGCTTCACAGGACTAGATATAGTGAAGTGCTTTAGTCACTTTATGAACAAAGGGGACTACACCTTTAATCCTGCCAAGAGAGCTACAGTGGAGTAAATAAGATCCACTAGTGAATCTCTAGGATTCTGCCTTCTAGGGAGCTTTTCTTAGCCACTGTGTTTATGCCTGCTGTGGATGCTCTATGAGGTCTTAGGCTGGTAATCGCTAAAACACTTTGTGCTGCCTAAAGTAATTATGCCCTAAAACAGATACTTAGCATTTATCTCAGTTAGCTAACATTATCATTTCAGGTGTGTCTTACTGTTATAATGTATGTTCCATTTCAGACCAGTTAGCGCAAAATTTTAAAAGACTTGACAGACGTATAAAATTCCATTGTGACACTTGGGAACACATTTTTAATATGTCTATATATTGGCATTGGGTTTATGAGCTAATATATATTCAAAAAACTACTGACCTATCCATACTTTCCTTTCAATTTATGAAGAATATTTTGCCCAACAGAAAATCCTGCATAGTGCATGGGGCACTAAACAGTCAGAACTGGGAATATCTAGCCACTAGGAAATCTCCTCGGGAAATGCTCAAGTCAAGTCCAGGAATTGTTGTGACTGGACCTGCCAACTGTACTGTCAATTAGAAATATATTTTTGTGAGAATTTATTTGCATTGCTTTATCTTAGGGAGGGTGGGGTGGGATGGTTGAGAGAACAGAATAACATTGTAAATAAAGTGACGGGGGGTGGTGGTGGGGTAGAATTAATCCCAGAAATCTTATCTGAAACCTTCTAATACATCCCTTGAAATAAAACAAAGACACTGACAGGAGATGGGGATGATTTGAAATCTTTGACTGGTGTGTATGTGTGTTTTTGCAGTACAGGACAGTAAACCACGGAAAATACCCCCAAGTGCAGACCTTTTGGCCCCACTCATTTTAAGGCATTGTGTTAAGGGTTAGGTTTGGGTTAAAATACATAAGGTTAAGGTAAGACGTTATGGGTTTAGGCTCTCACTACGAATGCCCTACAAAGCTGTGTGTGAGTGCATAGACACAGTCCCTCTTACCTCCTTCAGCACCTGGTCAATGAGACAGGCCGTATCCTGGGACACATTCCACGGATCCTCCTCCTCCACCAGCATGGCATCCAGGGTGCCCTTCTCAAGGACCACATCATACGAGGCGTCCGGAAAGGACAGCTTGCGCGCGTCCATCTGATGCCAAGTCATGCCGGGGCATTTGGCAAGGTGTCTGGCACTCATGGTGTCGATGCATACCAAGGAGTAGTCTATGTTGGTGATGGAGAGATAGCCTGCGTCGTACATGTCACTACTCATAGAGCTGTTTCCACAACCTGGGGAGAGGATAGAGGGATTAGGAGTGAAAAGGAGGAGTAGGAGAGGAGAAGAGGGTGGAGAAGGAGGGCGGGACATTTCATCAATTAAGCGTAATAAAGCACCATTACAAGCAGGAAGTAATGAAACACAGTATCCCCTTGACCTGATGACCAGAGGAAGAATAATAAATGACATCAATGGAGGTTGATTAAAATCATCCTTTCAGTCAATCCATCACTTGTTAAGGGAGAGTTATCCTTGCAGGGGAAACAGGCTCTAAGGGGTGGCCTTGTGAAGGGAGGGTAATCATTATTATAGTCCTGCTCTAGCTATTCCTCCTTTTATGGTAACTTAGTTGGTAACACAGTGATATATCAATCCAATTCATTGTTATGACTATATAAATCTAACCTTCATATGGTTCATGGCACGGGTTTGTAAATGTCTCTACCGAGAACTGAATTCTGATCAAACTTTTTTTGTGATTTGATTTTGTGCATCTAAGGAATACCATATTATGTTTAAGTCAACACAGCCTACAGTAGCCTTCCGTCAACATAATTAATAAAATTTGTAGTATGGGACTAAAAATAGTCCTGCTGGTACCGTCTCATTGGCAACCGGCAACTGCTCTAAACTAATGATATGTTACGCCCAACAAACTTCAAATAACACACAAAGAAATACAAATGGTATCCATCAGTTTGCGTGACTCAGGGTTAAGTAGAAATGTTGCCCAAATCTCAAAACCCTGAAATATCCGTTTAACTGGTGATCATCAGGACAGTAGAATCTCTGATAGCATATGAGACATCTAGATGGTGCATTAAATGACATCAATGGTGACAAAGCGGGGATGGCAGGGTGCAGGCTTGACCACTTGCTCGATGTGGACAACACAGCACTTCTGTTTTATAGAAGAGGCTCAAGGGTGTGTAAGGCTATGCAGACAAAGAAGACATTCAAGGGCATCACAGTTAAAACAAAGTAAGGGTTAGCAATTTCTCCAATGGTCGTTCTAATGCAACTTCCGCCAGAAAGACATCGTCTAAATCAAGCACACACACTTAAGGTGTTTTAAAGAATCTCTGGCACACGCTTTAGCCAAAAGATGTCACACCCACACACACCTCAAAGTCCCTTGAAGAATCAATGACTTACACTACCAACCTTGGAAAGAATCCCTGACGTACTGCTTTCTGTACTTTGGACATGTCACCCTGTGGACAAAAATATGACCTGAGCTTGTGTGCCCAGACCACACACACTTTGATTGGATCATACTGGGGATACTAACAGAGGCAGGGTGTATGACCCTATCAGCAATACTGACACAACATAGTGGACAGCTTCCATTAAAACAGGCAGGGCTCCCTGTAACAGAGCATCTAAAGATCTGTTTATCTACTAGGACTAGGCCCTCAGTGACAGATTATCTAAAGATCTGTTTATGTGCTAGAACCAAGCCTTTTAATATTGAACATATCAAAACTATGACATAACACACATGGAATCATGTAGTAACCAAAAAGTGTTAAACAAATCAAAATACATTTATATTTTCTCTCAACCACTACACTATTGTTCTGTGGAAAATAGTAAAAATACAGAAATACCCTTGAATGAGTACTGTAAGTGTGTCCAAACTATTGACTGTTACTGTATGTGTGCGAGAGCGTATGTATTTGTGTGTGAAATAGGGGGTCTGTTAGAGAGAAAAAAGTAAGTGTGTGAGACAGCGAGAAAGTGTGAAAGTGCGAGAGAGAGAGGTGAGAGTGAAGCTGAGGGAAAGAGAGTGAGGCAGGAAAGGAGACAGGTTGCGTGACAGTGAGGTAAATTGATGGGACTAAGCAAAAGTGCGTTATGGGAAGGAAAATGGACGAGTAATGTTAGGCTGTTGTTCTGTTCTGCAGTCAACCGAACAGCACACTGTCACCTAGTGATTAGACAAGAGGGGCTTGTCTCTGAAATCTGGACCTCTACAACCTCTCCTCTGACAGACCTGTTCAGTTCTAGAGGTACCAGTAGGCCTTGCTTGGTTTAGTGTGGTGGAAAATTGCGGGCCAGTTCAGAGAGGGAGGGGTTTGTGTGTCTGCTAAAGAGTGCGTGCGTGAGTAGATTTTAATTGCTGATCTCGTTATCACCCTCACACTTCAAACAACACCTAAAGTATGTCACCTAATCTAACCTAAGGCATTCATACCAGGTTCTCTAAAACTTAAACTCTGGTTTAAGGGCTTTTTGATGCCTCTAGTAGATGGGTGATTGTGCTCATAAGATCTGGAGGCTCTAGGTGCAGAGGGTCAGGGGAGATGGTGGTTGTCAGGTCAACATGTCCAACGGCAGGCAGGAAACTCAATGTCATCAAGGCATCTCCAGCACATCCCAAAACCTCTTCCATTTCACAATGTTGGAGCCCACTGTGCTTATGGGGACTTCCAATGCTTAAGAAATGTTTCTATAACCTACCCCAGACCTATGACACAATTCTATCTCAGATGTTTACAGAGAATTCCTTGGACCTTCAGACAGGGTCCAACGGTAACTTATTGTCACACTGGCCCTATCTGAACTTTAAAAAAACATAATATAACTGTATTTTATAGATATTTAGCATGTAAATATCATATCATCAAAATATTGATTGATACCACAGATTTGCATGTGATATGAGACATGAGAGCTGATACAAGCAGTTGTTGTTTACACAAATATGATGCAACGCACATCATTATTTTTGAATAAATGGTTATCAAAATATTAGCTACTATAAATATCATTATCATCTTTTCATGAAGACGCTTGCTTATTTGATGTGACATAAAAGCATGAAAATAAAATGATTGAGTTAATATATTTATGGTAACATAAATATGGCGCAATACAGTACATGCACTAGTCGGTTGACTGGCTTCTTGTGTGTCACTGCTAGCAAGCGCTTAGGCAGGCGTAGTTAACATGACACTTACTGTGGACAAGCCATGCCCGTATGGTTTCTCTATCTGTATTCAACGGACTATGTCATGGACGTTGAATACAGATGAATCCGTTGAATCCCTCTTCACAACATGATAGGCAGTCGTGATTAGTTTTTCATAATTATAGCAGTTTCAGTTGACTGGGGAATATCTAGTAGGGCCAATTTCATGAACTGACTTGTGGCAACAGTGGCATCCTATGACAGTGCCATGTTTAAAGTCACTGATCTCTTATTCTAAGTTATTCCAGATTATAGAATTGGTGTAGAATGCAGGTTGGTCAGAGAGATATAATCTCTTGATTTTCAAAAGATTTTCAGGAACAGCTGGTATTCAAGGTGCAAGACACATCAGACATTTCATTTCAATATGGCCCTTACTGTGCTAAAGAATGGACAGTACTGTAATAACATGGATGTGATAAAACTTGCTGTTTAAATGCTGTTGACTGTGAGCAATTTCGGGTGCTATCATGATGGTTTCTGGTGGGAAAATTCGGTTTAATTATTATAAATTATGCTTAAACCTTTAACTGTATAAAACACTATTTGTAGCCTTCTGTTCATTGATTCTTGAGTGTTTTTGGTAAAACCTTATTCATGGACCAAATGAAAATTGTTGTAGCAAACTATTGTATCATACTACATTGGAGCAGTCTGGGGAGCTTTTTCCTATCCACTGTTCTTCTGTCTCTTCATTGCTCATTGAAATTTTAGGCTGTCTTTCAGCACTTGAGGAAGGTAGTTAACCCTAATCGCTCCAGAGTTTGCATCAATAATGACTGATCCCTGACTGTGAACACTCTCAGGGAGTCTCAGGGAGATTGGCATATGCACAAAAAACAATTTCCAATTACCACATTCATAAAATAAGACAAATAAAAGCACCCACCCGATGGTAATTATTACTACACTTTGTGACACTGCCGATTTAAAAATTGTCAAGCTCCAGCAGAGGGTATGGCTGTAGCTCATTAAACAGACCAAGGAACTTGGAAAGTTAGCATAGTGGGTTCCCAGGACCACCCATGAGTATAATGCATGCAGGCATGACTGCAGGTTGCTTTGGGTGAACATATCCGCTAAATGGTGCTGAAGCGCACCTGGGGCACGCAGCAAAACAATGATCTAAACTACACAAGCGTATAAAAATGGCTACACAGCCAAAATGGCTGAAAAAAGCCCAAAAAGTACACTTTGAAATGGCCTATTGAAGGTCCATTACTAAATCTAATTGAGATGCTGTTGGAAGACTTGAAACAAGCAATGCATGCTCATCAAGAATACAAATGTTGATGAGTTAAAGCAGTTCTGCATGAAAAAGTGGGACAAAGTTATTCTACAGCAATGTGAGAGATGTATCGACAACTAGGCAAAGAGTATGTTTGTAGTAACAACCAGTCATTAAAGGTGAACCAAAATTATCCATTCAAACTAACAGGCTGAGAAACATGCCTCACCTAGTTTCAGACATTTAACCAACAATCTAAATTCTAAATGCTGCTCTTTCTGTTTTATTTGTTTGCAAGGTTGGACTTTTAAGATAAAAGGATGCATTATTACTGTGCATATTTTTGCAACACAATAAACAACATCCATACATATTTTTTTGGTGAAATATGTTATTTGTGGTCATAAGCCGTCCTAATGAATGCAGATGTTTTTATTAAGTAAAACAAGATTAAATTAATCAAAGACTTATTACACGAACAACCCTGTTTCCAAAAAAGTTGGGAAGCTGCATAACATGCAAATAAAAACTGAATGCAATTGTGTGCAAATCCTTGAACACTATAATTAATTTAAAATACTAAAAAGACAACATATCAAATGTTGGAACTGAGAAATGTCATTGTTTCATGAAAAATATTTGCCCACTTTGAATTTGATGCCATTTTAACAATACTCTGTAAGCGTTTGGGAACTGAGAAGACCAATAAGATTAGATTAGATTAGATTCAACTTTATTTTTACTGAACAAGTGCAAGTACAGTACAACAAAATGCAGTATGCATCTAACCAGAAGTGCAAATAGAAGAGGGCAGAAAATGTACAAGCATTAAGTATATGTATATTACAAGTGGAAGGTATAGATGTGTGATGAAGGTAAATGCAGTACAAATGGCAATCCTAAATGTGCAATTAAGGAAAATTGAGGGCAGAAAACATATAAGTATATGAAAAATAAGTATTAAGTATAGTGTACAGTATATTGCAAGCGGGATAATAGTTGTGCGGGTACAAATGGCAATTCTAAATGGCATTCTAGATGTGCAATCGAGGCAGACTGAAGGTGTAATGTAGCATGTGAAACCGGGATGCATAGCTAGCATCAATGAGGTCCCCGAGGTAGACGTGTATGTAACAACTGTAAAAATGCAAGCATGATGGCAATACTAAAAGTGCAAAGAGGCAAACTGAATGAGCAAGGTGCATGTGTAACTGAAATGCAGGGGTAGCAGCAGTGAGGTCCCCGAGGTAGACATTTACCTGTAACAACTGTAAAAATGCAAGCATGATGGCAATACTAAAAGTGCAAAGAGGCAAACTGAATGAGCAAGGTGCATGTGTAACTGAAATGCAGGGGTAGCAGCAGTGAGGTTCCCGAGGTAGACACATAGATTTCATAATGCGCCAAATGTTTTCAATGGGTGACAGGTCTGGACTGCAGGCAGGTCAGTTTAGCACCCAGACTCTCTTACTACGGAGCCATGTTGTTGTAATACATGCAGAATGTGGTTTGGCATTGTCTTGCTGAAATAAGCAAGACCATCCCTGAAAAAGACATTGTCTGGATGACAGCATATGTTGCTCAAAAACCTGTATATACAGTACACCGATCAGCCATAACATTATGACCACTGACAGGTGAAATGAATAACACTGATAATCTCGTCATCATGGCACCTGTCAGTGGGTGGGATATATTAGGCAGCAAGTGAACGTTCTGTCCTCAAAGTTGATGTGTTAGAAGCAGGAAAAACGGACAAGCGTAAGGATCTGAGCGACTTTGACAAGGGCCAAATTGTGATGGCTAGACGACTGGGTCAGAGAATCTCCAAAAGTGCAGCCCTTGTGGGGCGTCTCCGGTCTTTAGTGGTCAGTACCTATCAAAAGTGGTCCAAGGAAAGAAAAGCGGTGAACCGGCGACAGGGTCATGGGTGGCCAAGGCTCATTGATGCACGTGGGGAGCAAAGGCTGGCCCATGTGGTCCGATCCAACAGACCAGCTACTGTAGCTCAAATTGCTGAAAAAGTTAATGCTGGTACTGATAGAAAGGTGTCAGAATCAATCAATCAATCAAATTTATTCATAAAGCCCTTTTTACATCAGCAGTTGTCACAAAGTGCTTTTACAAAACACCCGGCCTTAAATCCCAAGGAGCAAACAACAGTAGTGTTGAATTTCAGTGGCTAGGAAAAACTCCCTAAGAATGCCGAAATTTAGGAAGA